>VYZS01046509.1:4404-21073 GCA_013400695.1 Neodrepanis coruscans
GCCCCGGAGCAGAAAGCAGTCGCCAGGGCCGCCAGTGCAAGGCAAAGTCGCCGTACCATGGCTTGATCGTTTTTAACTTTCATTTTTTAGCCCCACGACAATCATGCAGGTTTATCTTACAAGTAGCTGGCAAAAAACCAAACCAAACCAAAACGAAACAAAGCAAAACACATGAATATATATCTTCTCCAGTGAAATATTCAATTTAAAAAAAAAAAAGTTTGTAGGAAAATGGTGTTTACACCAAGTGTTTGTATAGTAAGTGTAATACCTACCCATATAGTACCCTGAAATATATTCTGCTTCAGGTAACTGAAGTCAGAACCTTTTGACAAATTTTATCTGTGGGTTCTGTTCTGTGTGAAGGATGCCATGGAGAAGAAGATGATCATGGATTCCTCATTCAGATCTGCTTTCACTGCAAAGCCTTGCATCACTGCCTGTCTTCCTGCTCACCTGTGTTTATCAAAGAACTAGAATAAAGTGAAATACTGTAGGCTGCTTTATTTATGCATATGTGTCACTTCGAGGGATTTAGAAACAGTTAGTTCATCCAAGGCAACTAAAGACTGAAATCTAAATTAAAAAAAAGACTGCTGCGCATCTCTGCCAACAGAATAATCTGCCTTGGTGATCCTCTCTAAAGCTATGCATTTCATTCCCAACTGTTTGCATTATCAATGTCCTCACTAGGGAGATTTTTAAACAATTCTGCAGAAATTACCTGTGTCAAGGTAATTTCTAAGACTGTATGAACTAGCTGTGTGGTCCACAGCTGAGGAAAGCACATTTGGAAGAATGTGGACTATAGTTGTGGACCAGGAACACCAGCAGCTAGGAATTTGATCTTGCACAACCATTAAGTAAAAGCATGTCTAATTGAGGTTTCCTTGCCTTGAGAATTTCTTCTGAGAAAGATTTGCATATGGTACAGTTGCCCAGAGTACAGGAAACCCTAAAGAAAGGTTAATGCATTTGGATGTCTCTTACACAGAAATAAAACAAAGTCTTTTTCGCAGGGGGTAAATGAGTCATTGGGTAAGAATCTTACGGCTGGATAGCACTGTAGCTGAGATAGTTAATTACACACAAGGAGATGTCAGGATATAGCTCAGACAACAACAGAGAATGGAACATAGGTTTGGTCATGGCAGTCAGCTTTCTCTCGGCTGGGAAGTGCTGAGCTTGCATGCACAGCCTGGGCACATGTCCTGACCAGAGGAATCCAGCCTCTGGCATGTGGATATACAGGCTGAAACACATCTGTGAACATATGCTCAAAGCAGATGTGGCTATTTAGAAATCTGAACTTTCCCAAATGAAAGACGTTGAGTATGACATTTGGAATTAAGGCTAGCTCTGACTTCAGACTTTTTGTGGTGAAAATAATACTTAGATACTCAATACATAAGTGACTAAAAGCACAGAAGTGACAAACTGAAGTTTTGCCTCTATCCATTGCAATACAGCAGGGTTAATAACAAGAAAGATCTAAATAAACCATTCTGGACTATGCTCTGTGTGGGATTCAGCTCCAGCTTTATTAAGGCTTCTGTACATGAACTAAGGTCTGAGCACTCACTGGCACTCCAGTCAATAGAATCAATGGAAATCATCTGGAATAATTAATCTGCCCCTATGGCAGATACTTGGCAATGGTTAGCTGAATAACTTTGCAGACTTCATTAGCATCCATATAGGTTCTTGTACATGAGCATTTAATGCCCATTTGACCCCCAGTAGGGCACTGGCCTCCTGCATGTCCTGTAACATATTTGCCAGCCCCATGTGGATCCCTTGAACACCTTAGCACATCTCCAATGAAGAAGCCTGTGTGGGTGCAGCAAAATAAAGCCTTCTTGATTGTATAGACTAAGCAACTGTTGACTATAATACCTAAGCACCAGCAGGAAACAGTAGGTGCCTTTAAGCAGGTGTGGCAGATGCTAGACAGTTAGTGACCAAAACATTCTGGTACTGTGTCTCGGATGCTGAATGGTTCAGTTAGTCTGGATCCCACTTCAGAAAGCATTGCACTGAATAGTTTATATTAAGAAAGTGTTTAGGTAAGTGGTAAATGTTAAATTCTTTGATCCCAAGGCCCAGAAGACCCTTTCCTGAATAACTTAACTTCTGTAATGAAAGACATTTTTATAAATTACACTGCATTTTCTCCTTCCTTGAGGAAATGAGAAATTTGTTCCTTATGAGGCACATTAGATCAGTGTCTTCTCCCCTTCCTTAAATCAGCTTCTGAATTTCAAGATAGACAAAATTATTATTTAGCACAAAACAAAGCCACAGCATCAAAAATATGACAAGCATATAGCTAAGCATTTTAACCTTAGGTAAATTTGTTATAAGTCAAAGAACAAAAGTTTATGTCTGCTTCTGCTTTGGTTTCATGGCATTTGGTAGATGGCATAGAACATGGCACAGCAGCGGGAGGAATGAACTGTGATGCAGTGGAGAAGTGTCGGCTTTAGGTTGTGACAGACTCCAGCACAACACACAATTCTGAAGGTGTTATGCACTCTCATTTATTTTTGCACACTCATTTTATGCCTTTTTCTTAATACAAACACTTTGTGTGATAGGACCATTTAAATACAAGCTTCTAGCTCAATTGTTTTCATTAAACATAGGTGTCTCTATCTTATTTGGTCACATGTTCAAATATATGTGTGCTTAGAACCTTTGAACTGATTAGTGCTTGGCATTTGGTGTGGTTTTATTCCGGCGTTTTTCTGTTGCTTTCTGTTGCAGGGTTAGAACTCTGGCTATTTGAGATTAAGCTGCCCACAGACTAATCATTGCCCACAGAGAAGCTCTCATTAAAGGGAAGAAAAGGTCCAGCTGCCTGCCCTCTCAAGCCAGCCACTGAAGTTTGGTCCTCACTTACTTTACCTTAGTCTTGAATTTGAGGTCCATAGTCAAAAGTCCATGATGGAACCACAATGCCTGCCGAAGGTTAAATGACCACTCTAGTCCGATACCTAAGGATTTTAATTCCTTTTATATGTCTGTTTTTGCGCCTTTTAATAATAAATATTTTTCTCCTTACACATTTATTGCCATACATGTCCAGCTTGGATACCACCTACCCTTGGCTTTGTCTTTGTCCAGTTTGTATACTCATTTTAGATGATATTCTCAGTTTCCCTTAGATATGTATTTTAAATATCTAAGGGAAACCGAGAATGTGTAAAGCTACAGGACATGAAGAGACTCCTAAACTAATAGCAACATTCAGCTAATATTTCCAGATGAAAAAAAGCATGATACCAATTTGCCATTACCATTGTTCATGGTTGGCTGCTAATGGAAGTTTTACTAGAGAAATCAAGTGCTTCAATTATATTTGCAATGCTTTTAGTGCACTTACACCAAAAACTTTTAAATTTGACAATAAGGACTCAGGTTAATTCCTGTTAACACTGAAACTAACATCAGCCTCTTCTTGACTTTTCTTAGAGCTCACATTTCACTTATAATAAATATGCTTTTTTTTCCTATCTTGCTAACAAAAGTGCTAACCCATTTGACTCCATTGGCATATTTTCCCATCTCCAGAGCAGAGCATGTTCCCCTGAGATTGTTCGAGGAGCAGTCGTTCTGGGAACAGTTCTCCTTTTTGTCTGGAATGAGAACTCTGGATGTTCATGTGGTACTATCAATCTAATAAGCCCTTATGTGTGGTCCAGATCCAGGCTATGAAGTGAATAAGGGGAGGAGACATGCCAGACAAAGGAGTAAGTGGGCCAGGTGCCACATCTGATACTATTTCCTCTTCATGGAAATCAGTATGAGAAATCTACATACATAACTGTATTGAATAACCAGATCATACTTTTATTTCTCTTTCTACCTTGTTTTGTAAGTGGAAAACCTCCACATTAAACTTCAGTGATATGGACCTTTCTTCTGCCATGCACTGTGCAGGACTTCCCAAGCAAGTCCAAATCTCCCGTTTGCTGGCTCATATCCCATAGCTACAGGAAGTCTCAAATTTTTTTACACAAAAAGAATTTCTGACTCCAAAATCATTTCCAGGAACTCTTCAGTATGGGAGCTGTCTAAAGGACAGAAAATAAAACAGGAACTATAAAAGAGATGCAGTGCATATGGTCAAAATCTATGTTCTGAGCAAAAAACCCCCAAAATTTCTAAGGGGAGAAATTTTACTCTTAATGCACATATTTTACCAACACTATCTCTGATAAGAACCATATCTGAAAGGTTCAACTATGTCATCTATATGAACAAAGCAGAGAGCTGTTCATGGTGTCACTTTCCTGGGGATTTGGAACAGAAAAGTGGTCTAAAAGAGCATGTGATGTTCAGAGAATTTTAGCTGATTTTTGTTTTGCAGCGAAGATGATCCTTTTGCACATGCACCATAATAATCCATTTTAGAACCAAAGTTCAAAATTTAGCAGCTGATATGCAGCTAGCACTACTAATTTGTAGTACGAACTCACTGCTCCATTTGTGCCCCTCACAGGGATGATTTTGAGATTATCACTCTGAAACTTTACTGATGACCATCAAAGGCAAGTCAGAAGCCTCTAGGGCAAATAATTTTTTAAAATCTTTTCCTACCCATCAGTCATTTTCCTCTGAGTTTTGTTTGTTTGGTTGAGATTTTTTTATTAAGTTCAGCATAACCCCTATTTTTTTCTTATATATGAAGATCCAAACAATCAGCAGTGATAAGAGACATTTTTGTGCACTCAGAGGAGTCTGTTTTATTTTCCATGCTCAGTACTGAGCTTGTAACACTGATGTGTCACAAAACCTTAAGAGATGCAAGATGAAAGGGATTTAAGATGCAAAGAATGGCTTTCAGAATATGGAAATAACTTTTCCCTACTAATTTTCCTTTCATGATGTTTCATGTCTAAAAGCCAAAAAATGTAGTAAGCATTAAAAACTCAAAAAAAAAATTCAAATGCTATCTGTCCCAATCAAAAAAGCTGCCAAACAAATACAAATGAATTCCAAAATGTTCCATACTATGCACTCTCTAATATCCAAAAATAATATTTTACCTCATATTTCCATTACTTTTCTTTGCAACTCAGAACAGTGCTTGGCAACACACCTCTTTCTATTGTTCATGTCATAACATTAATCAAATTACTGTCTGCGCTGCAGTCACTCTTGTATTTGAGCCTCACGTAGATAAACCTCTCTTAGACTTCAATAGGCTGACACGGGTAGTGCTAGCCGGAGAGCTGGGGTACCACAGAACCCAGCTTGGCAACACCTACCAAGTGTCCAGGATTTCCTGGACACATCTATTTCTCATCTTGAATCTCTTTTTGAAGTGGAAATATATTACATGCCTAGGCTGACTGGCAGCCTTTGCAGGCCAGATGGTTTTATCAGACTTTTCTTCTGCAGACCCTAGGTGTTCTCTTAGTCATATGTTCCAAGATTCCAGACTGCTGCATGTCTTGTTCGGAAACGCTGTTCCTGTGTACTGTGGTGGATTACCATATGCAGCCTGTTCAGCCCTGTGCAACTGCACAGGTTCTGGGAAATGTTGGCTGAACCCCTTGAACCTTGCCTTCTCATGTGGGCTGCACATGCAACGCCTCCTGCGTATGTCAGATTTATTACTTATGCTTAAGTATGCAGGCCTGATTCTCATAAATGGGCTGTTTCATTTGCTAGCTCACATTTTACTGTGTACAAGATATTATAGTTTCCTAAAATGACACAGCCTTGGACTAACATAGAAGATTATGCTTATGACAGTGGCTCAGGCATGATTCACTGGGCAAATGAGGCAACTGCCTTTTTTCTGACAGGAAACAGACCTGAAGGAAAACATCTAAAATCCAAGCTGCCAGAGTCTGCCACAGCAGGCAGTGAGCCTGCAGCACTGCCAGAGAGCACAAGGTTACTTGAGGCAGCTGCATGCCAGTGTGTATCAGGGAACCCACTGAAAGCCCAAAGGGATATTCTGCAAAAGCTGTGGCTGTGGAAGAAGCTGTGGAAAGTGCCTGGGCTGAAGAGCAAAGATGGAGAGAAGGATTCATTTTGAGAAAACATGCTGAATTAGAGAAGGAATTTGGGTTCAAACACTTGATTTTAATCTGATTTAATCTGGTTTAATCTGGTGTCTTTGGTACATGAACCTTACAAGAAATGTGGGACAATTCTCCTTGGAGTTGTCACCTCAGACTCACGTCCAAGAAACACTTTTAAATTCCTTCTTCACTCAATGGGAGGAGAGGGACTGACAAAGGCAGCAAGTCAGCCCTTGAAATGGCTGTTTGATATAAGGGAGTTGAGTCCTTACAAGTACCTCTCCATAGATTATACAGGGAGCTGAGAAGATACACTTTGGTTAGATTTTCTATCTGAATTATAGCTTTTGGTAGCTGAAGTCAGATGGGTGAACATTTTAAGATGTGTTATAGATTGACTCTGGAAGGCAGCTAAATGCCATTCAACCACTTATTCCCTCTCTCTTTCCCCAGTGGGACAGGATAAATCATAGGAGGAGCAAAACTAAGAAAACTCATGGGTTGAGATAGAGATAAATAGTTAAGTAAGAAAACAAAAGTGAAGGAAGAAGGAAAACAAGTAATGCAAGGGCAAACCATTCATCATCTTCTACAAGTAGGTTGATGCCCAGCAAATTTCCAAGTAATGGCCACCATCCCAAAATCGCCCCATTTTGTTTTATTACTGAGAAATTGCTGAGTACGATGTTATATGTCATGAAATACCCCTTTTGTGAGTTAGGCTTATCTGTCCTGGTTACATCACCTCTGAAATTCTTGTGCATCCCAAACCTATACACTAGGGTGCTGATTTAGAAAAAGACAAAGCCATGATGTTGTGCTAGAACTGCTCAGCAATAATCAAAATGCTGTGTTATCATCAATGCTGTTTAAGTCAAAAATCCAAAGTACAGCACCATACAGGCTGCTCTGAAGAATATTAACTCTACTCCAGACAGCTCTGATGGAGGATTAAATTGAAAGAAGCTCTGTCTGTAGTGAATTATGAGCATGATACAGTCAAAATGAAACGTAAAGGTATGTTTCAGATTTAAATGAGTGATCTTGCAGTAACTGAAATTCTTACTTGGACAAATACACCTGAAGAGAAGTAAATGGGGAATTAATTTTTTTAAATAATACTGAATTTTGTTGCAGTTATAATTTGTAACTGTAATTGGGACTATGAATACATTCCACTGCTGCAGTGGTGAACCCTTATTACTTCTCTATCCTGTCAATGCTGAGCCTCTTCCAGGCAGGCACACCCAGTTCCTCCATGAATTACTCCTTTCCTAGTGCTTTGGGATGGTATCAGTGTTAAAGCAGTGACAACTGATAAACAGATCGGACAAAATTCCTTTAGTTCTGACCACATTGTGGATTTACAGGGTTCATATTAAAGCGAACAAAAGACAGAAGGGTAGACATATTTGAACAGGTATATCTTTGTACAGATGCTAAGCTAAGCTTCTCCATTTGCTCTTTACTAATCATATAATCATATAATTTAAGAATTTAAGAAATGGAGTAACAGCCACAGTGATTCTCGAAGAGTGGATGATATGATTAAATGGAATTTACACCTTGCATAAGTGACATTTGAAACTGCTTCCTTATCCAGTTAATAATTTGGAATTTGAAACTGTTGAGAAGTACTTGAAACCTTGACATTTTATGTAGGGAAAAGCACTCTAAGATACTCTGGACAAATCCTGAAAAGGCTCTGCAGTGATGAGAAAGGAGGATTTTACACTCTTGGAATAAATATATGTGGGAATTCTTTCTAGATACTTAGCCAATTTCTTGAAGGTGAACTAAATGTAGACAGTTTTGTTGCCTTGTTTTTACTCCTTATTGCTCTGTTCTTGGTAACTGCTCTGCACTTATTTTTACCAGATAAAACAGTGTATTGTAAATAAAATCATATGATTTCTGGTATAAATCTTTTTAATGAGTAAGTTTCTCAGGGCCTAAGTGATAACTCTGGATGTTGACTCAGTTGCTAAATGGTATCTCATGATAATGACTGCAGTCTCAAAAACTCCAAGATAAAGTTACGTCCCATCCTGCTAGGTTCTGGTCTGTTCTGCATAGGAGAAAACTGAAAAGGCTTTGCTTGGGCAAGGCAAAGGGTAGGCTGCAGTGTAGCGTGTTGAACAAGGTTTATTCTCATGGTACAGATACTACAGATATAACTGTTACCCCTGCCAGGCCTTGCCATTGCTCTAAGTAAAAGCCAGGGTATAGCCTGTGCTGTCAGAGTAGCTGTGCCTAAGTACTGCTTCTTGCCTGAGTGAGAAAAATTGTAGCCATTTCTGTCAGGCTACAACTCACACACCAAATCAGTGACTGCCTCAGGCCACAGGTTCGTTGTTCTCCATGAACTTCCAGAAAAATATATAGTGCTTACTGATTTTGTGTTCATTAGGAAGCCTAATTAGATACAGTGTAACAGCAATGGAACTCATAACTAATCTCTTAGGTGAGATTTCCTAACATATTGAAAGGAATCAGATCTGCAATTCTCATTGAAATCCAGTGGAAAATGGCAAACACTTAATTTACCTCAGGTGATAGGACAAGGAGGAATGGCTTTAAACTGAAAGAAAGCAGGTTTAGGTTAGATATTAGGAAGAAACTATTTTCTATGAGATTAGTGGGGCACTGCAACAAGTTGTCCAGAGAGATTGTGTCTACCACATACCTTGAAGTGTTCCAGGCTATGATAGTTGGGGCTTTTAGCAGCTTGGTGTAGTGGAAGGTATATGGCAGGAAGGTTGGAACTAGATGATCTTTGAAGTCTCTTCTAACCCAAACCATTACATGATTCTATGATTCTATGAAAAATTCTTGAAAATGCTGTCATTGTAACTTTTTATAGCGTTCTGTACATTTCATATTTGTAAACACTGCATAGGTACAAGTAGAGAACATAAAAACTATCCGGTATTGTGTTTCTAAGCTGTTTGTTGTTTCCTTTGTCACAAATATTAATGGAAAAAATAAGAGCAGACAAAGTGTAAGAGTACTAATACCTGTAAAAATACAACTACATTTTTAAAGCAGCAGCCCTGGAATTGGTGTAAATAACATGCCTAAAAATGTGCAATTACAGGGTCTTGGATCCATTACTAGACAATTTAATTACATCTATGTTACATAAGATCTTTTATCTGTCTTTCTTCCTAGGCTTTTTTTTTTTTTTTCATCCATCTGTCCAACCGCATCCTAAGGGACCCAGAGAGTGTGAGAGAATGAGAGACTGTTTTGTGTCTGTGTAAGCAGTTCCACATCTACTCTTCCTTCTCTGCACCACACTGTAACTAAAAACCTATTAATTTAAGTCTTGAAATATATGTTTCAAATTGCATTCATTAGAAATGGATCTCCTCTCCCTTTCTCAACCGCATTCTTACAGAGCTACTGAAGCTTAAGCACTGAGTTCAGTCTTGGCAGATTCCTACCCCCCTGCAAGGTCCAGGTTCAAGCTGTATTTGGGTTCTTTTGTGCTGATGCCTTCAGTTTCAGCAAGGAAGTTCAAAAGAGGATAGATGAGCCCTAAGGCTGCTTAGGCCAGTCTCCATTTCAGAGCTGGAAGGTGACAAAAAATGCAAAAGTGAAGTTGGTCCAGAAAGGTTTTGAACAAGCCATAAATTATCTTTCCCTTTTTTCCCATTCTTTCCTCTTTCCCAAGAGGATGCATTTCCAGTAAAAGCTAAATTTGTCTCAGGAATTGGCTCTGATCTTTTCAGCACTGCTGAATGCTTCACTGCCAAGAGGGCAGTGCCTAGTGTTTTTGTCAGGTTTTCTCTCTTTCAAGCTTATGTATTTTTGTGTATAATATACGTATAAATGCAAAAGTAATTACAAGCACCTTATATACACATGTATATAGACAGTGTAGGGTCATTTTTTTTCTGCAATGGAGTCAAAACATGCACCTAATCTATTTCTGGGTCTGGAGGGCTGGCTGTTTTCAAAGTTGTACTACATCCTGGAGAAAGCCAGGATTTTATAACTTTATTTTAGAATTTTAGAATTTTGTGGTGACTGTGGACACACTGCTTACGTATACTTGGCTACACCACATCACAAACTACAAAGGGCATTACAGTTTTGCTAGTATTCTGTGGCGTGCTTTTTAAGAGGATAAGAATACAGATTACATAAATAAACAACAGACTTTGTGAAATATGCCCATTTGGTGACAAGAAAGTCCAGAGGTCCAGTTGTGAGGTGGCTGGCAGTACACGCAATCCCACACAGGGGTGGGGGTCAGGGGGCTGATTTCCCATCCCATCCAGGGAGAGGTGTACACCTAGTGGGGGCTGCACCCTGCTGTCAGGCCTGGCAACCTCAGGCCTTTGAAACAAGTGTCTTTCCTAGGCTTACATAACACGGGTACAACTCAACCACACAAGAATAAAGGTAATGCAGACTCGCAGTGGGGGAAGAACCAAGTCAGATCTGCAGGCAGCAGGCTGCCGTCCTGCAGCCAAGCCATGGGATGCCTGGGGAGCCCCTGTCATCTTCCCCAGACAGTGTCGTCTGAGAAAGTGGCTGAAGAACTGACGGCCTGTACCACCCGTACAGATGCTCCTGCTACATGGCCAAGAAATCTGGGTGCATGAGATTTAGATGTAGTTTTTCTCTTTTTTTCACTACAGGAATGTGACAATCTGGGCAAAAATTGCTCATAGTTAGAGTCCTTATATTTGCCTTGCATTTTGATTAAATATTTTTTTACTGGAGAAAATACCAATCAGTGGAAAGAGAAATATGCAGAAGTTGATTTTGATACTCAGCATATATTTCAAGTTGCCAGAGTATTTTGACCTTTTGTAAGCAAAATGTTCTGATTTTCCAGCTCAAAATGTTTTAGCATAACAATATACACCAAAAACATTTAGAAAGGGTAAAATTCAGATAAAAATGTCTCAAAACCAGCCAAAAATAATAGAATAGCTGATGTAATTAATTCAGACATTTGCTTTATATAAATCTTTGGTATTTAGTCTTCTGCTTGTGTAGTCCTCCCAACATCTCTCTATGTCCTCCTACTTTGCTGTCTAAGGGGCTGTGGTTAATGGTTTTCATCCATATGAGATTTTGATATGTGGCTCTTCCTAGCTCAAACAGGAACTTCTTCAGTGTCTTGATGAGATTTCTTTCAGATATGTCAGTGGTTTTCTTAAGATGATATCTGTTTTCCAATCATGAACAGTGCCCACTTCTGAAATTCAACATTTACTAAATGAAAACACATTTTTTAAATAAGTTTTCCAACATGTGACATTTACCTTGTGGCCTTGTGGATACAGAAAGTGGTAACTTTTTAATTAACTTGACTACAAAAGTTTTCTCCTTTATTATATCATCAATTAATAAAGGAAATGCACATAAGAAGCTGAAATATCTGTGTTAAAATTTCTGCAGGAAAAAAAACTGTATTATCTATATTTTAGAAATCATCTCCTGCAGGCAATAAGACTTTTGACCTAATTTCTATAAACATCTTAGGAAATGTCTCTTTCTCTTCAAATCAAGGTTTCTTCCAGTGAAAAAAAAGTTATTGTTAATTGTCTGTTGACACTAATGAAATAAATTAGCTTACAAATGAATAATTAACCAGTATAAAAGAACTTAACTGCCTAGCAGAAAGCTTCTCTTGCTCATTGTATTGATTGCATTGATATATAAATGGATTTTTTGTGCTGCCTAAACTCATTTACGTTCTGTAAGAAGAACATTGCTGGAAAAAACGGTAATAAAAACCTCAATAAAAAACATTAAGAGAAGATAGTGATAATACTCAACTTTTGCTGTGTATATTGTAGGTCTTTCTGCAGGAGAGGTGTCGCATCAGTGTCACTAGTTCTGTTTCTCTTCTGCAACTTCTCCACACCTCTCCCAGTCTCTTTAAGCCCTAGGATCATATAAATATTCCTTTTACCCAAAAGTATTTTCTTTCTTGACCATGGCAGTTGCATACTGGCATTTGTGGCAGGACATAAGAAACAAATAAAAAAAATAAAAATCTTGTGGCTCTTAAGAAAATTAACAAGAACAAAACACACATCTAAATTTAGCATATTTATTAAATATTTTCAAGTCATGTCAACAGAAGATTGTTAGAGGACCTGTAGCTCTCTGGTAATTAATTCATTAATCATTTATTGAGAATGGACTAAGTAAACGGAGAGCCTGAGATGTTGGTGTTTGTCACTGAATTTATTGTTGTTTGTCACCTAGTGTGTTAAGACCTAAATAATCTCTGCACTTCTATCTGCTCCTTAAGATAAAAGGACCCGATGGAGCGTGATGGCTGTGTACATGTTCAATCTGAAGTAATGAGATTTAAGAATGTGCTTAAAGCTAAGTATGACTCCTGCACTGACTCAATAAGCCATTACTTACCCTTGATTCTTTTAGCAGTTTAGTACTATGATCACTTTGAAGTGCTCAGACAAATGAATCACTAGCCCTTTTACTTGAAAACTTGTCTTGATGGATACATCATTGCTAGGAAATTGAACAGTACCTGGAAACATTTGTTCTCTAGATTTGATGACTAGTGAAGCAATCTGGGTTAATCTCTCCAAATCGAAAGCTGGGTAGCTGTGTCAAAAATGGGTAATAATAATAATCCAAACTGCTGATGCTAATCCTCACACCATGCCTATGGATCTGGGAGAAAAACAGATCAAAACTATGTTTGGGCCTTTACCAACATTAATGGATGTGAAGCTTGTGTTTGACTTTCTAATAATGCTCACTAACTCTGTTTAATTTATTAATACAGACACAAGCCTTATGTCCTGATTTTTCTGTAAGATTTCTCATAAAATTCAGTGTTGGATACCCAAAGGGAAAAGGTTATTTCCTGAGCAAAATCAAGCATCAGATTCCAGCTACCAGAAAAAGGATTAATTTCTTTTGCTTATCAGATGAATAGTTGACGAAGGGCTAGGAATTTCTAACAGGGCTGGTTATCTGGGGAGCAGTGATGTTAAAGCAGTGCAGATCTAATGGGAAAGAACTGTTAACTGTTTGCTGCAATAACTATGCAATAATTTTTCCCAATTATTAAATTCCAGTGTTTGGGTGGCAAAGATGCTTTGGAAGTCGTAAAAACCGTAAGCATGTGTAAAAAATAGAGGAGTAGGCCATGACAGCCTGAAGGAAAGAGGTACATAATGAGAATTTTTCACTTCCCCTGAAAAGCAAAATTATATGTCAGAGACCTGGTTACAGACATAATGGGAGCATAATCTGATTTAATTTAATGAATTTTATTCCCTTAAGTAAAGTTCTTGAGGATTTTATCTATACTGTTGTGTTGTTCTACTTCAACCTTTGTGTTGCACTTAATTTCTTTCTTTTTTTTTCTTGCATCAGAAGTAGATTGATCAAGCAACACACCTATTTTCACAATAGCAAGTTTAATGTAGAGCATGGCTATACATTTTCCTGTTAAGGGGGTACCTAGAATTGAAATCAGGGGAAGTATTTGGTAGCAACACCTGCAGTGTGCTGCTGTCTTTTAAGATATATTTAGAAAGTGGAGAGGTTGCCATCATTTACAGTAAAGCTTTCAGCTGGAAAACCCTGGAGGAGAGAAAACATTTAATCAATCTAACCCAGATCATGAAAAGTATCTGCCTGAAATATAAAACTTGAAGCAATAAGTCCTCAGAAAAAGCTAACAGCTTTCATTTTCTAAAGAGCTCATGGGTTTGGATGGATGGTACTATCTCTTTCCTGGAAATCAAGAACATAGAAAAGATGAGGGAAAGCAAGAGAGGAATAGAAGCTGTTACAAGTCTAATGAACACTAATTAACTGAGTCATTGTACAATTTACAAAATCAAAATCATCTGGGTTTTGTCCTTTGCCTACTGTTCGCAATTTTTTTTTGATCAGAGTTCCTATTATTCAAGAAACCTAAGTGCTTTCTCTATGCTTTTCACATTAAACCAATTTAAATAATTTTATTTTCCACTGATATTCTCTGGTTTCTGCTTACTCTTTTTCAGTAAGCAAGTTTCCTCTTGTTGCCGTCAGGCCTTCGGCCCGGCCGAGATAAGAAGTGAGACAGGACTCGCAGCGAAGGGAGAGAACAGCTTTACTGATGATGTCCGGTGATCCAAAAAGAGGAAATTCATAACAATCTCTCCAATTTTATAACCTCTAGTGCCTACCCATTATACCTTAGCCAACTAAACCCCATCTTACTACTATGCCCCCAAAACATCCAACCAAATGGAATCTTATTACCTATTCCAACCCCCTGTTAGTTCCCCCCAGGTTCTTATGTTTTGGTCTAGCTACCCCTTTATCTATACAGAAGAATGCAAACATGTGAAGGACAGGCCGTTTTCTGCCTTTAATATTCTAAGTTACTCAGCTACCTTCTAAGTTACTCAGCTACCTTCTAAGTTACTCAGCTACCTAGCTATAATGAAATCCCAAATATTAAGCATCCCCCTTACGGCATCACTCTGACTTTCTGGAGTCTTTTGATGTTTTCTGTTCTCAGGAATTTAAATTTTACAGATATCAGAGATTTTAAAGCATCCGCTATATAGACATCTGATCAACATTTTAGTTGTTGTTTAAAAATGCTGACATAATATGTAGATAGAACACATGATGGCAGGTGGAGATATAAAGGTTTTATTTGCATTAGGTTGTACTGGCGGCATTGATCATATGTGGTGAAATCATGAATGCATTTTGCTATCACTATTTATTATTTATCTAGTGCCAAGAATGTGCTCCATAGAACCTTGATATGAATACAAAAATTATATTTTTACGGCATGGCCTGTAATGTATTTATGTTAGACTCTGTTTTAGAGATACTTCATAACACACTGTAGGATTTTAAAATTTGTGTGGTTTTATTTTCCCTCTAAATTCTGGTGGCCTTTACTTCTATTTTTTTTTTAGCACATTCAATATTTACTTTTTTGATGTAAACCACCACTAGTTTGCAATTTGTCTTGGATAACCATTGTTACATCTTGTGCAAAGCTGGCAATCTAGATATCCACTGGGATGGATCAAGTATTTCTGGTTCTAAATTACCTCATGCTACAGAATATGAAGGTTCTTGAAGTAGATTTTAGGAGGGATGGGGGGGGGGGGGGGGGGGGGGGGGGAATTATAATTTTACTATTTTAATAGAAGAAAAAGCAGAAATAAAATTGCCATGCACATTTAAACCAAATGGTGCTCCTTGCTTCACCAAACATGTTTTGTGTGATGAAAATATTGCTACTAGAAGTGCTGTAGTAGATGCATGACATGGATCCTGTGTATGGGGCTCTCACAGAGAGGAATATGGGGTTGTGGTTTGAGAGAGATGTAATGAAATTTGTCAGAAAAAGAAAAGGTACTGAGAAATTGTGATTGCTCCTCACAGTTGGTTGTCAGGGTTGCAGGGCTAGCAGTAAGTATGTAGTGGTTGTCAAACATTCAAGGAAAGAATTATTTAAAAATAATTAAAATATTTTTTAAAATATCTGATAAGACTAGTAGATAGCACAATATATTTGTTGTATAAAACCATAGATCCCAAATCTACAAGGGAATCTTTGACTCATCTTGCCTGATCTCCTTTATAAAACACACCATAATGCTTCCCTAAATTAGATTGTGTTTAGATTAAAGAATATTTGTCTCTCTTTCATATTCTGCCTCTTACTTACTCAAAATTCTATCTTTATTTCGAAACTGGCACAGAGAGCAAGAGTCCACTGTAAGCTGAAGTAATTTGTTCCAGTGAAAAATTCTTTCACCGTTTTCACCTTATTTCTTACTTGAGTTAGTCATGCATCATCTTCCAGCTATTGGATCTTGTTGTATACCTTCATCTTCTAGGCTGAAGATCCAAATCATTGCTGAAATTTTGCTTCCATGGAAGTGTTTATTTACAGGCTCTGGTCATATCACTTCCTAAGTTTTTATGGCAAGATAAATAAATTGAATTTCTGTAATCCTTGTTAGCATTCCTAAATTCTTGCTAGGATTACAGAAGGTACAATATCCAGTCATTTATTCTTTTCGTGGAAGGATCATTATTTGGTAATTTAATCATTCTTATGGCAATTCTCTAAAATTTTGCCTATCCATTGTTGTCCTTGAGCTGTGGTCCTAAATAGGAGATTATAGTAAACATGATATTGGAGTAGCCATCACCTCAGGTTCAGGATTATGAGTGTCTCCTCCTCTCCTATTCCATATTCCCTGGATCACAGGACTGTACCCCAGGACATCTGGGCTGCTACATTGTAATGATTTGGCTTAAAAACCACAGGGGAAGACAAAGAAAAAATAACTCTTTCTCCTATGCCCACATTTGGCTGGGAGGAGTATCCAGGTTACCAAGGTTACCCCCTGCCTGGGTGTTTTCCCATCAGCCCGGGAGACCCAGAAGGAATGCTGGGAAGAGGCTGGGATTATATCTGCGGGACAGAGCACTGGCTCTCTCTCTTTCCCTGGGAACTCCGAGCTGAAGGCAGGGCGTCTCTGCTCAGCACGGCTTTGAGGACTTTCCCCCTCCCCTGCTGGACTTTTGCTGCCTGCTGTCCCTTCCTCCCAGTCTAACTATGAGGCCGCTATTGTTTTTCATCTTCCCCAGCCTG
>VYZS01046519.1:1130-23926 GCA_013400695.1 Neodrepanis coruscans
CAGGAGTTGCAGGCTTAATCAACAGACTCTATGAGAGATTACTCAAAAAATCATTTAAGCTCTTCTCAAGATTTGGGCATTTTCTGCAATCCCTCATTTTCCAGGGCACACAGGGGAGCCTCTTCTTAACCCCAGTTCTCTCCATCTCTCCCCCTCTGAGGCCCTGGGATTTAGATCCACATACCTTACAATCAAAAAGGAGTTTGAATCTCACGGATATTTAGACCTATGGAATACAGAACCATGGCAGGCACTTGTATTTTTAGCCAAAGGTCCATTCAGAGGTGGTTCATTTAATGATCCTGTCTCTGGCTGGAGTTCCTGTTCCTCTACAACTCTCCCACAGCGAGGCAGTCTGATAGTTTAGCCTTTGGAAGCTAAATCAATAGCTCACATTCAGGGGGATAGACATCCACAGGAATTAGCAGGAGAAGTTCTTGTTCCCATGCCTTAAACTCGGAGTGAGAGACACTTGCTTGATCTAAAGTGTATGTGGGAGTTCAGTGCTCGCAGTTAGTCCCTTTTCTCTGCTGTTAACTCTGAGGTATCAATTAGAATGATGATTATGCTGTTTAAACAGCACCTGGTTTTTGGTGGTGGTGTTTTTTTCCCTATTTTGAATTGTCACTTTAAAAGCCAGTGATCAAGTTACCTCTTTATTAATGTAGATTTGGTGAATATACTAACTAATGACTTTGGAATTTGATGTGACATGAATGTTCTATTAATGCAGAGAAAAAAATAGGCTATCATCCCTGTCAGGAAGGAAACAAAGGGATGATAAATGAGGGGAAATAGTTATCCCAGCTCCATGCAGCTTCACACAACTTTGAGGTACCACCCTGAGATTATCATTTGAAGAGTTATTTTTAGAATGAAAAAAGAATGAAATGAGGCAGCACTTGCCACGTGGTAGATCCCTGAATGACAATGGAATGGGACCTTCCTGGGCACACAGGACAGGGAAGTCGTTTGTTTGAGCTTCATCATCCATCACTGCTGGTTACTGCAGTGCAGTGTTGGGAGTGAGAGTGAATGCCACAATTTTCAGTAAACTTGAACTTTGTCTTACTGCTTTTTTGTCATTTGAAAGGCAGTAAACCCTCCTGGAATGAAATTGCCTCTGCCAAGTGATAGGGAGCTGTTCTGTAGCACTTGCAGCATTATGCTAAGGACTGGCTTAAGGTCTTCTCTGCTTCAGGTACTGTTTAATAGAGTGAATGCTGCACCCATTTGTTCAAGAGGGATATTCCTCTGAAAGGTTTCTGTATTGACTTTTTTTTTTTCAGTGTTCCCTTTCTGTAATTTCTGTGGAGTTTAATTATTAGCCCCAGGTATCCTGGTTGAAACCCAGACTATAAGAAATGGAGGTTTAAATTGAGACGTGTCTTTTGAAGTGCTGTAGAATAGTTTTAATATAGTTGTTATAATGTATGTTTTTCTGTTTATACTGTTGGGTAAATGAGACAAAAATGAGAGCTTCTGTCTGAATTTTGGTATATGAAGTCAGAGTCCCAGAGCAAATGTCTGCGTGATTAAAGTGGTATTGAAGCATTATTAAAAAGCTGTAATTTCAAATATTTTATGCTTTGTTTCACATACAGTGCATCTACAGTGAAGACTAGTTACTTAATGTAATTCTGGTGCTTGCACTCTACTGAAGTCAAAGAAACTTTTCATTGGTCCCTGTTGGCTTCGGATCAAGTTCTTGGTTTAAAGTATTGATTAAAAGAGAAACTCAATCTGAATGGGAAGCCAAGAGAATTGATATAGCAAATGTGGTGAATTAGCAAAAAGGAAAAATACAAACACAAAAAAAGCAGTTCCCGAAAGATTGTATCCACGAATGTAATTTGTTCCTTTGATTTGATGGATCTGCTTCCAGGTGCTCATTCAAAAGGAATCTAAGTAGTGGCTTTATCTGTACTTACCCACGCTCGCTTTTCTCCTCTTTTTTCTTTTTCTAATAACTCTGCCATTTACTAGGTTTTGTTTCCCTAGTATTTATTATGTTGCTGTGCAGTAAAAAATATGATCAGAGGAGACTCAATTAAGGGCTGCTACAGCTGTTGGACCTTAAAAGACAATAGTACACTGTAGCAGTGAAGGTTGTCAAGCACCCCAATAAAAGATGAAGTTCCCACTGGGAGAACCAGCCTTGTCACTTGAAATTTGGTAGCCCAAGAGGGAAAATGAGAATGGTTCCAAGTGTCTGCTGTATTCCTGTCTTTCCTAAATCATAGTCCTCAACAATACAAATGCATGTTTAAAAGGAAAGGAGAAACCAGAACGGAGCCGTTTCTCAAACAGCTCCCCGAGGTCTGCCATATCTAAATACTGTGATTGAAAACTGCTGAATAAAATGAGTGCAATCTGCTTGACAAATCATATGCTGATTTACCTGGGGTTTTATATCCTTGGGAGGATCATACAGCAGAGAAAACAACCTAAAAAAATAATATAAATCCGGGAAGCATATCGCAGAACTTGCTTGTGCAAACCCACTGTGTTTCAGGTCCTGTTGATTCAACAGACCTGTGCTTGTAGTTTGAAACAAAATTACAGTTGAGTAAATGATGTTTTATATATCCCTTGAGGTGTTTGAACTTTGAAACCATCCAGATTAGTAAAATAAAAGGAAATTTGAAGGACAGCTAGAATTACAGGCCAGGCAGAGAGAAGAGTAATGAGCGTATTGTTCGTCACAGCCCCACTCACTGGGGATGTGGTCTCTTTTTGATCTACAGCCAGAGATACATCCCTTAAATGCATCCTTCTCTTCTGTATCCTGGTGATAGGTAGCCCTCTCTCTCTTCCACACCATGGCCTTTTCCCTGTGTACCTTTTTCCTTTAGCAGATCTACAGTTTCAGGAAAATCTATAACCCTTTCGACAGAGAAGCAGCTGCTGCTGGATTGATACTTTGTTAGGCTGTAGGTGAGACCGTGAATGATCCTTGGCCTGGTCTTCAGGTGGGAGAGAGGATTTGGAAGACTCTCCATGTGCAGAGAAAGCATTTGTAGCAGCAGAAGATCTGGGTGCTGTGGCTTTGCATTCAGTCATCCATTGCACTGGTGAAATAAAAGTGGTGTGGAAATAGACTCTGGGGTCAGAGGGAGGAGTTCTGTACCTTTATGTACCCGATGGTTTAGTTATGCTCAGATCACTGTCCATATCTTCAAAGGGCATTTTATAGGTTTAAAATTCATTCCTGCTCATGGGAAGGGCCAGTGCCAGATGCTATTTTACTGCATTTAGAAATTATGACACCCATCACCCAAATGTGGGTCCCAGTGTCCTGCAGACACCCCCACATTTTGGCTTAGTGGAGAAATAATTATGTTCTCCCAAACAGATAAAATGGAATCTAATACGGGTTTATTTTTTTATCCCTGAGATTAAGCTTATTTCCAGAGAAAGAGGGGAAGTATGTGACTAACAGTGGACACATAAAAGCAAAAGGACAATTAGTCCTTTTCCTGAGAGAGCTTGTTCTTATTATCTAGTGTGTCTGTAAAAGGAGGCTTTTGTTCCTGTTTTGATACCAAACATTGGATGGCAAACTTTGGTCCTCAGCAAACAAGCACACACAAAACCCCCTAAAGATTAACAGGTATTTTTCTATTCAGGAGTTGAGGTGAGATCACTTTTCCTTTGAAATGATTTGTGTTTTTAAAAGCAGTTGTGTGCATTTGCTGGGTTTTAGCTGTTTTGTCATTCCTTCTGATCAATTACTTCTCAGAGTTGGAGCCAGAGAAGATATATTGTGTTGGTGGTCAGGTATCTTTTAAAAAATTTCTTCCAGTTTGAGTTTGTCTGGCTTCACTGAAAATTCTTTAAATTCTACTATATAAATCTGTGTTCTTAGGCAGAGCTGGTCGAGAATTTTCCAAGATCAATTTTTCTCTTCAGACCTCACCAGTTCCTCAAAAGAGAAATGTTTTCAAGAAATTTATTTCATATGCAGCTAATGGAGCTGAATAAGTAAGATCTGCCAATTTGCTGCCTGCTTTTTAAAGTTTAATATTTTTTTTCATTTTCTACCTGTTTATAGTGTTGATTGGTGAGTTAGGTGTGCTTCTCTGAGTGTTTGCAGTTAAAATTTCAGTGCTCCTGAGGGAAGAATATGTATTCAGCAATAAATTGTGGAAAAATCCTTGACAGATAAACCAACTTAAAAATTATTTAGTTTTTCTTTAGATCAAGGCATCAAATCTATGCAACAAGAAAGGAAGTATTTTATTCAGGAGTGAGTGTTGGGAGTTTTGATACATGATCAAAATTACGCATTTCTGATTTTTTCTGTGTCATTTTATTTTTACTGGAGAATAAAAGTGTCACTGAGCATCCCTCACAATGTTCTTGGATAGAAGACCAATGAGAATATGTCTTATAAATTAAAAAAATAAGTTTCATTCCTGTATTCAAAGGGGTGTTTAATGAGTTTTTCACACAGGAAGCAGTAGTGAGTTTTTTTCTAAACATAGTTGTGGTGAAGACTATGTAAATTATGCCAATGCATATTTATTCATGGACTTCTTGTGGGAATATATTTGGGGGCCTATAAGCATACATCAGAATTTGTTACAGGGAAGGGAACTTATGAGGAAGGCTTATTATCCCAGGAGTGGAATTAAGGTGAAATTAACAAGTAATTGAAGTTATCTTTGATCATGATTTTTCATTCCCTTTTTTTCCCTGCTCTAAGGAAGTGAATATTTTTGATGTTCAGTAGAGCAGTACAATGCAGCACAGAGAAGCATAATGCTGAATTTTCATAATAATGTTTGTAATGCAAATGAGGGACACTTCAAAAACAGGTTGATTAGCATTTCTTAATAAATTGCCAGTCTCCTCCTTTTTTCTTCATTAATTCTATCAGCAGATTACATAGCTAGATTTTAACATCAGTGAATGTGAAGTGTGTGGTGGCTTCTCGTGATATAATTATTTGGTGGCTCTAAATAGTTTCAGACTGCGTTTAAAGCAGTTCCTCCAGCACTGGAGCATTACAGTGAATTAATGAGCTGCTTGTCACCTCTGGGACCTCTCCTTTGAAATCCAGTCTGGCTTCAAGTGAACTCCTACCATTGCAGGCCAGCAGCTGGGAAAAGGTTAGGAAATGAATGAGCTCCAGGGACATTGCTGAACCTCCACAGGAGCATATATTTACTTTAGTGCTGTTTTGCAGAGATCAAACCTGGGGAAATGCAGAGCTGCTGTGCAGTTCCTCCCACAGACCATCAGCCAGAGTGTTCCCCATTGCCTCCGCGGCTCCTGGTGATGTGCTGTGCTCTCCTCTCCCTCTCTCCCGTGGCTCCTGTGAGGGAGGCATGGCAACACAGCCCCTGGAGCAAACAAGCAGCTTCTCTCTCCTGTGTGTCATTTAGACTTTTTCCTAATTATTTTTGTCATCTTTTTAATTGCCAAAGATTCCCCTTGTTCCCTCTTGTCCTTTCTTTCATTTTTTAAAAAAATCATTCTCTTCTTTATCTCCCCAACCTCATTTTTGCCCAGTGTGTGGCTTTGAGTCTCCTTTTCCTCTGTTGTTTCCCCTTGGGAGACCCACCAAGGGATCTCACATGTCCTGTCCTGCTGGACACCTGTGAGGAGCTACTGATGCCCTTTTTTGTTTTCATTAGAGAGACTTCAGAGGATGAAATGCTTGTTGTCCTGCTTTGATTTTAGAGGAGAAACAGGAGTGTCATTGTGTGAGCGTTCAGTTCAGAGGATCGTGGTGAACACCAGTCTCTGCTGAGTTTTGATTCCACTTGAGCATCACTCTGCTGGTCAAACGTATTTATTTTCCTGACTTCACAGGGCAACAACAAACAGTTTCCAAGGGCAGTTTTTAAATTATACATACAGTTTGTGATAAGCATTCAGATTGCATGGCTGAAGCTGGAAATGTAAAAGCTGTGGAGTAGAATCATAGATTCATGGAACAGTTTATGTTGGAAGGGACCTTTAAAGGTCATGTAGCTCAGCAGTGAAGTTGCATCTTCAACTAGATCAAGTTGCTCAGAGGACAAACTGAAGCTCCTTACTGTCCCTGGAGAAACTCTGGGTCAGGGATACTTTTATCTGTTCAGATTTTTGTGTTTCATGATGCCTTGACAGTGGTTTCTGGCATGGGGCTGCCTGGTTGGGATCAGACTCAGCATCTTGCTGCTTCTAAGATTCTACACCAGATTTTTTTTTTCTCTCCTAATTTGAATAGAGAAATAATGCATAAAACTTCCTCATATTAAGATGGTCCCAGAGTCTCATCTTTGTTAGTAAATCATTTTGACAATCTTCTTCCTTTCGTGTGTGTTGATTTTGATGAGGTAATTCATCAAAGGCTTGTTATAATCTGTTTCTTAGGCCTTCTGTCACTTTAGCTGGTTGTGGATTACTGCTCAGCAGTTAAGCCAAGCCTGGCAGCTCCATCCTGCAATCTCCCTCACAAAACTGCAGGGAAATCATGGGGAATTCTCCTTTTTGCATAAGAGAGTTGCTTAAATTTGGCATTTAGCATAAAACCATTATTTGCGCTATTGATGGTTACATAAGCTCTTTGCTTTTGATATTGAGTGGAATCTTGACCCTTGTAAAAACAATTGGAGCTCCAAGAAGCTGCACAGTTTTGAAATGTAACAGTTTAACTTCTGTGGCAAGTTGCACTGATGGCTTTTGCTGTCGTTATTTTGTTTGATTTGAGAGAGAATGAGATGTATTATTTAAAAAACATTGTTGCTAAATTAACTGAGTGAAGAAGATGAATTTGTGGAAATACCTTGATTTTGAGAAAAGTGTTGCTTTATTTTTTCCCCTTTGGTTTTGAATTAGAACACAGCAAAGTCTGGGTTGGAAGGGACTTTTGGAGATCACCTGATCTGACATTTTATTTCAGGACTTAGATTTGATTATCCAGGACATGACCAAGCTGAGCCTTGATTTTTTTCCAGCAAGGATATTCCACCAGTTCTTCAGAGCTCAGTTATTCTCACTGAAGATGTTTTTCCTATATCCAGCTGTACTTTCCCCTACAGCTACTTGTGTCCTTTACCTCATATTTTGTCAAAATACATCTTGATGTGAAGAGTACTTTTGCTTTCTCCATACCTGTTTTTCTTTTAGGTAGTAGTAGATTATAACTAGATCTTCTCCAGCCCAGTACCTTCCACTTTTCTTTATATGAGAGGTTCTTCAAATCTCTGATCATTCTGGTGGCCCTTTGCTGGACCCTATCCAATTTTTCAGTGTCTCTCCTGAAATGTGGGGGGACCAAGACTGGACACAGCATTCCAGGAATGATGTAACAAATGCTGAATGGAGTGCAGAAATCACATCCCTTGGGCTGCTGTGGTCCAGAAAGTGGTTTGTCCTCAGTGCCTCAAAGGTCCGTTGTGGAGTCACATCCACTTTCCATCTGCCCGGGTCCCAAAGTGCTTTACAGCAGAGCTGTTTTATGGACCTGTATATGTCCAGGATGTACAACTGATCCCTAACTCAGCTCTCCTCTACAACTACAGGCATCTCCAGTCTCTTTGGTTTGAGTGGTGTGGAAGAAACACAGGATGTGCACAACCACACAGCCCCTGCTCCACTGTGCTCTGCCTTTAATGGAAGGGAACTGCTGTTTTAATTTCTTTAATTTCTTTTGCAAACTGACCTGCTCACTTAGCCTGTCCTCCAAGCCAGGCACCCAGAGCCCAGCTCCAAATCCAGAGACCGGGGCTGTGTGAGCGTGACCTCCCTCAGCAGGGCCCAGGGGCTCAGTGGAGTGGCTTCCAGGCCCACCTGGACTGGAGCACCGAGTCATCTCCAGTCTGTTGAAGAAGACATGTCCTTCTCAGAGGGTCAAGAGAGAGGAGGAAGAGAAAGGATGTGCTGTGCAGCCTCCCCAGCCACCCAGTGAGGATTGTTCATCTTCTGCTGCTGCCTCCAGCTGCTTCCTTATGAAAGTTTCCTTGGGTCAAACTCAGCCTTTGTGCAGCTCTGTCAACAATTATGTTACAGATGAGCACTGCCAAAATTCTGATCGTTTAGTGAGCTGACAATTGAATTCCTTTGTTCAGTGGAAACGGGGCTGTGCTGCCTGCAACTTTTCAGGCAGAAGAGCTGGAAGAGCTGTGGGAGGATAAGCTGGCTCAGAGCAGGAGGTTGGGAAGGGAGGCTGTGGCTGCCCAGCCACAACACACACTCCACTGGCTGACCAGGAAGGAGCAGTGATGGAGCTTCTGCTCCCTCCTGTCTTTTTCCTCAAAATCTGACAGCTGGATGTTGTGTCAGGTGTGTGGCCAGCTTTCTAACATGAGGCTGAAACACCACAAAGGATTCTCTTTTTTCTTAAAGAAGAGGATAATTACAGTTATTATGTATAGTGAAGTGCTTTATATCTGAACTACTTTGGGAGTCTATGGCTCTTTGGATGCCTTGTGTCACTTGACAACAGTTACAGAGGACTCTTGATAGATGGATGATACAGGGCCAACCTCTCTGAGCCTGTGGGCTCTTTCCATGATTGGATTAGGTCAGTTCCTCACGGGATCTTTTTCCATATAGCGAGCCAGACTCAATACAATGTAATCAGAGAATGCTGGCAATGACCAGTTGTAATAAAGTGAAAAATCAACTTTGCTTCTTCTTAGGTAGTTGCAGTAATTTATTTTAACAATTAAAAATTAATTCAGCCAGGAGTGTGCTCTAAAGACATGATAGTGTTGCTGAGAGTCAGAGCTAGGAAGCTTTCCAGGCTACCCTTAAAGCCAGTGGAGAACCAAGAGAGGGTCAGCATGGGGTCTGATACATTGAGAGGCACTCAACAAATCAAAGTCTGCATTATTGTGAGGTGTCCAGAACTTGTCTCTGAATGACTTTTTATTTTTATGGAGGGGAAACAAAAAAGGAGAAACTGTAAATTTGGCAAGTTTATTTTAGGCTTGAGAGGACAATAGCTTACCATTGACATTCACCTTCAGAAATGGTTTCTTTGTGGGGCTTATTTTAGATAAATCTTCAATGAGTAAAGAAAAACAGAGACTGTTCTCTGGTAGCGAGTAAAGCCCAGTGCCTTTTGTCAGTAACGGAGCAGAAACAGTCCTTTTTTTCCATCACTTTAAGTTTCCAATTACTTTTCCTTCTCTTATTCCTTCATCCTTAAGTTAAAACACATTCAAAATGGCACTTTCATTGTTTGATGAAGGTGAAATTTCAGAAAGTTAAATGTTCAGAATCAGGACTAATTTGATTTATGTTAGCTGTCCTCCTGGGAGCATTGCTTTGCTTCCAGGTATAGAGGCTAAGGAAAGTCAAACAGTTCCCATATATTCCTAATATTATACCCTGTGTCTGAGACTGTAACATGGCCCAAGGCACAAGGGACTGTGTCCTTTGCAGGCAACTTGTGACGGGTGGGAAGGAGGAGACATATTTGTCATATTCTGATCATGACCCCCAAAAAATCTGAAATACTTCATTTACCCTGACAGTGCTTCTCCAGAGCTGGATGAGGATCTCTTAAAAAAAAACCAAAAAAAAAAGCAGTAGACCAAAGAGGAAAGAAAGCCTGAAAATAGTACCGTGAGTTTGATCCTGAAGTTACAGGATTGTTGAAATATTTTGAGCAGGTTAATGAAGAAAGAAAAGACTTTGGTAAGCAAGATAAACTCCTCCAGTTAGTTTCTACCATGATTCATTTCGATTAAATTTCCAAAAGGACTTCCATCTGGGCTTATGTCAGCACTAGAAGATCAGTTTGCTACTGGAGAATATGAAATTGTGTCTGGAAGGACATGGTAGGAAGTGGGATCCGTTTCATCAATTTCTTAGGAAATTAAGTTTTCAATTAAAATAAAATGAATTTATCTTCCTAGAGATAGGCCTGTAGAGGCTTCCATTTGGGAGATTATCATCAAACATCCACAAACAGATGGCTCCCATATTCCTTTACTTAAAATCTACCCAAGCAGAGGAAAAAAACCCAAACCACTTACACAAAATAAATCCCCACCAAAAAACTCTCAATGTCTGTAACATCAAAACAGTTCCCTGGAACTGTACTGCCAATCTAAGACACTTGACTTGATATTCACTGGCCTGCAGGAAGAGAATGTTGAAATAGCTAAGTATGGTGTTGGTATTGGTATTTGGTATTTGTATTTTAAAAAGTTAATATTCTGGAATCTGCTGTTAAAGAAGGTGAACAACTTCTTTTGAATGTATAACTTTTTAATAACTCTTCTGAATGTAAGTTTTAAGTGTTATGGTCTGATTTGGAGGAAATTACATGGTCCCCTGTTGAGTTGGAAGTCTCCAGCAGAGCTTGGGAAAGGTGTGACTTTTTCTACTTAGGATCAGTCTGCTCTCCCCCCAGAATGTTCCCAACACATGTGTTTCCATATTCCTCTTAAAGCTTTTGCTAGCATGTGCAAAATCTCCAGAATGTCCAGTACTATTGAAAATTAGCCTTTCTGAAGCAAGGTTCACTCTTTTCCCACAGACACAGTTTGATTTATGTGTGGGGAGGCAGGGGATTTGTAAGTAAAGTTTATATTTGCTCTCAGTTGGTTCAAGGTAGACATTTGGGAATGCTCAAACCCTCCCCCTCCCTTCATCTCCTGCTTTCACTTCCACAAAGCTGGAAACACTACAGATATGCCAGACAAACAGGAACTGCATTTTTAAGTGGAGAAGGAGAAAAATAAGAAAAAAAAAAGGCAAGCAAAGATCAAAAACTATTCACTCCTTAATTCAGTGCGACTAGCTGGAGGTGGCAGACAGAAAGTGCAAGAATTAAAATAATCCTATGTTTGCACTCACAAAACAATGGGAAGAGAATTTCTCTTCAAAACTGTCCAATCCTGAGACATGGGCAACCAAGGCAGAAAATACATAATAAAGGTTGAAGGCAAAGCTGAGTGGAGGTTAGCACTGACCAAGAGTGTCAGTTTGGAGGAAATAAAACAGAGTGAAGGAAAAAAGTCAGGGAATTTTGAAAAGAAACACGTTGAAGGATGAAAGCTGGCAATGGAGAGCAGTGTCATGCCCTGGGGTGTTGATCCAAAGACCCTGAGAGCTTTGCAAAGATGTGATGCTTTGGTTTCCCTGGAGCACCCAGGTGTGATAATTTTGAAACAATTCGGATCAAGAGGTAAAAAAAAAGTATCTTAATTCTTGTAGAAAGATGAAGCTTCTGTAATTTTCTAAATTTCTATTATGCATTTCACCATACTTAAAATGCAATCCTAACTTGGGAATCACTGGGATCTGGGACTACAAATCTTTCTTGTTGTGGTCATCCAAATTCTGAGAATTATGCAAATGAATGTAGGAAAAATCCCCAAACCGGCTCATCCTCTTTTCCCTATAAAAATACTGCAGAGAAAAGGACAGATAGAGGAATTCTTATGTAGAAAAGAATGCCAAAATATTCTTCAAGTGTAATCTCAATTCCAAATAGTTGCTGAGTGTTGATACTGACTTAGCAAGAGGAGAAAGGAGCCTTTTGCTGTGAATAGTGTATTAAGGAGTTGAAATGTGAAGTGTTTACTAAAATAATAAAAATTATACAAACCAAGCCAATGGCAGTGAACTTGTTGGGAAGCCTGTGGGCTGTGATATGTTGGTTTGCTGCAGCATGAGTGCTGTGGATGAGTTGTTGTGTTTTGATTTTGTTGTTTTGTTTCTTTTTTGCAAAATAATAGAAATTTTAAAGGGTTTTAAAGAATTTATTTAAATAAGCTTGCTCCACAACATGATGTAATAAAAAGGGGAAAATGCAAATGGTTCTTCAGCATCTTCTATCTGGAGGAAATAGCCAACAGCATAATTCAATAGATTTGATTGTGGCATTACAGAGATTTGCTTTTTATTGTAAGGGCTGCATCCATATCTCTCACATACAGAAGCCTATTAAAGAACTTTATGTTCTCCACTGCAAAACTAAACTGATTCTGTGTCTACTGGCAAAGGCTGAAGTCTCCATTGACAAATGTGTGCAGTATGTAAAGACTTGGATTTTGTATTTTTAACAGCCAAAATAAATGCTTTAATGTTGTAAAGAATATAATAGAGTACTGTCAAAATGCACTTTTAATAATTTTACTCAGTGCTTAACATGTTTTCAAATATTTAATCTGTCTTTTGCTTTTTAGTGTGAAAGTTAATCTGTTATCTGCTATTATTATCTCTTCAAATATACAAATGTCCTTTTTCACAGATGGACACATGTGCAATAGAACAGGGAGTTATTTAACTATAAAACTTGGAATCCAACCACAAGCCACAGATGCCAAGTCAGAATTGATTTTTTTTTCCTATGTAGAATAAAGGCAACAAAGCACTAACACACCATCTTTAGGAGAATTTTTATAAAAAGTCTTTTTACAGTTTTAGTTCTTCACTTTTCCTCACTTTGTTCAACCAGTGGATATTGGAGGTGGGATGTGTTGTGAGAAACAAGGTGGCTTTTCTTCTAACAACCTGCTTTGTTTTGTGTATAATTTGTAGGGCAAGACATAAAGTAAGCTGGTGGAATAATATGGAAATCCCTGGAAATGGATTGGTTGGCACACACAGGAGGGCACAGGGCCCCGTCAGAATGGCTGTGATGAAGGTGGACATGGGGAGATAAAGTGATTCCTTGTGCTCAGTGTGATCCATAACCTCCAACTTCAGAGAGCATCCTTAGTTCTGACAGCTATCGGAAAAGAGAGAGTCCAGTGGATAGCAGGGAAACACAAACCCCTGAGGTTGCTTAAAATTTCTGTTGCAGGTTCCTGAGCCCCAGTGGCATTCCACACCTAGTTCAAAGCCAGGAACAGCTGGAACAGCTGTCTGGCATCTGTGGGATCTGCCTGGCAGTGGCAGGATCATCTCAGTCTTGTGTGGGTGTGAATGGAGAAGCCTCCCCTCTGCCCTGCTGCTGATTTCCCAAACTCAAGGGAAATTAATTGCCTACCACTTTCCAGGTCTGTTTGGGGCTGACTAATGGCTTCCAAATGCATCAGGAGACAGTTTCCATAGAGAAGGATGGAGAGGAAGGTGGATGGGAGGAAATTGCCTGGACTTTGTTTATTCTAGGGAGCTGGGATCAAAGCAGAGCCCATTATGTGCATTACAGGAATTAATCCAGGCTTGGGGTCTCAGCTAGGGATGGGTCTGTGGCAAATGCCTCCCTCTCCAACAGCACAAGTTGAGACTTTTGCCTCATGACTCTGATTTTGAACGTGACTTCTGCAGACTCAGGGCTTGGCACAGTATCTGCAGGTCCCATGTGTGTAGGAAATCCATTCTGAGTGGTTTTGCTCTCTACTGGGGGTCAGTTATTGAAGGCTGGGACCTGCAGTGATCTTTGGGTCAGGTGAATAAACTGTTCTAGTTACCAGGAAGCACCTTGTTGTTGAGAAATTGACTGCTGAGTAGTAATAATTGTATAAATTAGCATTAATTTTATTTAAAAAAAAAAACCATAGTATGAGGAGATTTTTCAAAAAACTGTTTAGCAAATATTGTATGCAAGAAGAATGAGAGGCCTCAGAGGTTAGGCTGGATGAAAGGACAAGGAAAACCATTACATTAACTGCCACCAGCAGGGATGGGAGGGTGTTTTGCCAACTTTTTTGAACATAAAATGTGTGCTTGCACAAAAGCATCAAGATGCCAATCTATGGGAAAGTTGCATCTCTAATTGTTCACATAGTATAGATGATAAATAGTGAATTCAGAAATTTTTGAAAATGAAGGTGGACCCAGCTGGTTTGGGTTAAAGCACATCCAACAAGTTGTGTATGGCAGAAACCAACAGAGCAGAGCTCTGTTTAAAAACAAGATCTGCCCTATGTGAAGCTCTGCATATTTTCTGTGCATGTAGTCTCTTGGTGGCCATTTATATTTTAGGAACTGACATGTTCACTTTCATTAAACTTGCCTGAAAATGGAGAGCAACTGTTTAAGACCAAAGCTGTTGACCTTATGTTTCACAAGTAATAAGATTTTATTTACTGTGGTTACTGCAGGCTTACTAAAAATTGGAGAAATATTTTTTTAATGCTTTGCCATATTTGATACATAAATGTAGATACACTCACTGTTCCTGTCCCTTGTTCAAAGGAAGAACCAAAAAATAGCTTAAAAAATAGGAAACTGGGCTGAAAAACATCTGAATGTACAACTTATGGTTTTGGTTTAGACTGAGAGTTTTCAAGATAAAATGTACACCAGGGTCACGGTTTTTGGTTTTTAATTTTGTTTGACATGCAAGACCTTCAGGAAGCAGATGGACTTGTGGTATCAGTATTACTCTTAGAAAAGAACAGGATCTATTTTAGCCCAAGAAATGTGTAAGTTTTCAGGTGTATGCCCATGATTCCTGCCTGTAGTTCTGGTGTGTTATAGTGGCAGTGCTTTCACGGGGTACTTTAGTTCCAATTTCACTTAGTCTTTGGGAATCAGAGTTTTTCCTGTGTTTGACTATCTGAATACTCCCAGTAAGTGGGAAAAAATTCCCATATTATTCATAATCTGAAATGATTTCTGGTTTAGGTGGGCCCCAAAAGATTTTGAAAAGCTCATTAATATTTTGTACAGGACTTGATTTGTCTCTGGAGTTGTACTGACTTTTCTGTTTCCCTTTGGACTTCATGAGGTTTCCTTGCCGAAGCTACAGCTCTGAGAGAGGCTGGATTGGGCTTCCAGGTGGGAAGCTGCTCAGTAGGAAGCTTCTCTTTTAAAAGAAGCTGCTCTTTTAATTTGGTTCTTTTTGTGATTTTTTGGGGTTTGTTTTCGGAGAAAGTACAGATCATGAGGAAATGTGTCTAATTAAGTAATAAAGTAGTTTACAATGAAAATATTTCAGGGTGTTTTTAATTCATCTGAAACATCCACAAGCAATTGGTGAGGAATGACTTTTCTTACTGGAGTGCTTCAGCTGGGAACCAGTCCATTAAACTGGAAACTGTGTACACCAGGTAGGGATTTTAGTTAGGGGTTTGGTTGTGTGTTAATGGAGGCTACAGGATATGTGGAATCCACCATCTTCCTGTAGTTTCTGACATACATTTTCCAGAAAAAAGCAAAGGGAATGTATTTACCTCGACATCGTTGGCAGATCAAATAAATCTCATGACTGTGACTGATCAAATAACTCCTGTGAGTTGTGTCAAAAGGGAGGGAATTCAGAGAGGGGAAAGGACTCACTGGCAAAATTATAAAAAAGGGTTTGTGGGAGGCTGAGGTGGAAAAAAGCAAACAGGTCCTTTTTCATAGCAAAATGCCCTGTTTGAATGTACCAGCAACATCATGGTAGAGGGAGAGAAAGAAGTATCCCATGAATGGGGGTTTTAATTAATTTATTTACTATCCCTTTAAACAAAGAACAAATGTTCCTATGGCATGATAGAATTCTGAGTTCCTAAAATATGCTTGTCTACAATTCTTTTAATCAGAAAATTGTTGTTCTGTGTAACAAAATGACTAAAACTGGAAGTTTGATGGTGAAGCAAAGGCAATTGGCTTAGTACTCATGGAAAAGCCATTAAGAAAATGGCTGATTTATACCTCAGTCAAGTCACATGCCAATAATTTAGGTACTTCTGTCCTTCAGAATTGTCAGGCTCTTGCTTCAGTGTGGGAAGTGGCAGCTGGATTTTAACTCTGTTTAATTTCCTGAACGGATTCATAATTACTTGCCAAAAAAATATTGCTGTTAGATTGTGGGCTGATATACCAGGTTCTCTGATGCACAGATTTTTAGCAGAGAGGCAGGAGGTCTAAGGTCTCCTGTGAAATATTATAATAGTTTGCATTCCCTCATTGGCACATAAGTATATGCTCCCTCTCTTGACGGTGAGCTGGAAGTGACACTTTTCAAAATAACTTGACAAAGATGCTTTAGAAACTGTCACTTCCTTATGATAATGTAATTATTCCTTATTTCTTCAGAGAAAATTTCAGTCTATTTGCAGATTCTCATGCACATTTTCATCTACTGCTTTTGGAACTGCAGCATAATATTACTGAAAGATAACAGTGTAAGAAAAATCTAGAGCTTGTCGCTTACAAATGTAGCTTTTGGTCTTAACAGTATGCAGTTTTTCAAATCAAAAAGAACTATTAAAATCTGACCTAAATCTTGATTTGGCATTGAAACTGTTAACCCTTTACCAATATAAACTGCATTTCCGACGTATCAATGAATTGCATATTCATGAAGACTAATAGAAAGAGGCTAGATTATAATTTTCTAGGAGTTAATAGTGTACTTAATTAAATTGTGCTTCAAGGAAATAGGTTTTTATTGTAAATTATTTTTATTATTTGGACAGTTCTGCTTTCTGCTGAAAGTCTGGGAGAACATTTTTGGACTATTAAGGGAGAGTTTTGATAAAAGTATAGATATGTTTAACATGACTTAAATGTGGGTCTCATCTGATTTTTGGATGATTTCATGTTATTTATGTGTAAAAAAACTCATCTTGATCTGGACAGGTAACCATTCTGATGACATGGTTCTCTTCAAGAGTACTACTTATTTTAATACTGTTTTCTGCATTGTAAATATTCCTCTCCTAGGGGATGTATAGACATGTTCCTAAAACTCCGTGATCATTAATGTCTGGAGTAGCTGGATTTTGTTACAAAGACATTTTACAAAATCTGCAATATTGGAGGAGTCAGCTGAAAATAGCTGTGTGACAGGCCTGAAACAGATTCAGACGTCTCTGCCGAGCGCAAGGGAAGACCTGAATACCGGGATTACAGATCCCACAAATCCCCCGCTCAGTTCTACAGAAGGATCAGGCAGTTTATATATTCAGTTAATCTATTTTCGCTTCAGTGGAGTGACTTGCAGCTGCAGCCCACTTCACTGGCAGATCAGGAGCTACGCTGTACTGTCTGCCCAACCCCTACCATTTGTCTTGGAAGGCTGGTTGTTTAGCTTATGGCATGTTTCGTTTCTCCCAGGCTATGCTGGAAAATAAACAGAGCTCAGGCACCCCGGGCTCTGCTCCGCGCGGTAACTCCCGGGTCTGTGGAAGTTGGAAAAGCAGGCGGAGGAGCCGGGACAGCGCAGATTTATCTCCCCAGGCCCTGCCTGGGTGGTCTGGGAGGTGGTCAGTCCACACATCTCATGGAGACTCCTCCACAGATCCTGTTCAGATCCTTACTAAGCCAGTGCTTGGAAGCCCTTGGGCTCACCTCGGCTGGGGACGCCGAGGTGGATTTTCAGCAGGGCAGGCAGGTGAGGCAGGTTTTCCACCTCCCCATTATCCAAAGCTAAGAGGATAATGCAGCCTCCAAACCCACAGTGCCTCTTCAGGCCTTCAGTCTTTTGTTTATTTTTAAAACATCCCTCTCAAGCTGTGTTGTTTCATTTCACAAAGAGCAGTTTCCTTTACTACTGTCTAGTGTTTGCACTCCTCTAGGGCCGAGTCTGTCTGGCTTTTCAGAGAAAACAATCTCAGAGCCTGGCGGCTGGTGTGCAGCACCTACAGTAGCTGAGCTGTCATTTGGGAACCATGTTCTGCAAAGTTTCATAAAATTGCAGATGCTCTGATGTTTTGCTGAGCTAAGAGGAAGTTTGTTGGTGAGATCAATGAACTCTCAAGCTTTCAAGTCATCAAGTGACTTGAAAATGAGAAAGTTGTTCTTTTCTGACAAGAAAAATGTTCGAATCTTTCACAGTGCGACGTGACTGCAGCTCATAGAATCTGAGGTTCTGCTGGCATCTTCGAAAGATGGGACAGAGTTATTTAGACTGTCAGGAAAATTCCACGTGGCAGATTCATCGTGCCTACATGGACCTGCTGTGGGTGGAGACCAGGATGGGAAGGCATTGAGTTTCCTGTTTTCTGCAAGGAAGCCAAGAGCTTTAGTTCTGTGCACCCAAAGGGAATGTGAACTTCCTGCATCCCAAGGTGGTGCCTGATGAGCAGGGCTGGCCCAGTATTTACTTGGCTACAGGTTTTCATCACGTCAGCCTTTCCACATTTACATATGCAAACAGGAGAGCTGATGGGTAACAGCTGTGAAAATACAGGCTTATGACTTAATGTGTGCACACTATATACAACTGTGGGATGGGAGTTTTATATGGTTTAAAAAAAATTACCAGCACATGCACACGGGCACGCCATCAGGTCTCCTGCTTTGCTGTGTGTACTTTGGACTTCATTAGCTTCCATCCACAAGTAATTAGATGTACAGTCCAGAAATACTTAAGAATGCTCCATTTCTCCTGCTATCGCTTCGGATTCCATCAGCCCACTTGGAGCTCAGCATTTAGTATGAGCTCCTGCAATTAAGCCCTTCCCCATGGCATGTTCCCACACGGTGTCGTGCTGCAGCTCTGTTTACTTAATCGCCTTACTTTGCTGGATGGCAAGTGTTTCATTAGGGACTGTTAGGAATTTGTTAGGATGCAATGGAACCTAATGAGGGCTTGTCTCCAATCAGGAGAGGTTTGCCTTGCTGGCTGATGTGATTATGTAGGTACAGCCTCAGTCTAAAGTGGGCTGGGGAGTCTTTTGCACACACATCTCAAAATACAACGATGTTGTCACTACAGGACGTACCTGAAAGAGTGGGTGAGGTTCATTTAATAGCTCAGCTGTGAAATACTGCAAAAGACTTCTCATTTTAAAAGTTTAGGCAATTAATTTAAGATGTAAACAGTAATTCTTCAGAGAGATACCACGGCTGTGTAATATTCGTGTCGTTCTTGTTTTATTGTGGTAAACTTAAATTTAGCATCCTGTCGTAAAGGCAGAAGCACACTTTTAATTTGAACTGTAAGTTGAAACATTGCCCTCCAGGTGTTTGAACTGAGTCCTTGCCTTTGATTTTACTAAGAGGAAAGTTAGTGGTGGGAATTGGTTTAGAGCATGTGATTCAAATTCGTTCTCTGGCAAGAGCCTTAATTTAGGGTTTAATCTAGAGTTTGGCACTGCTAACAAAGGTGAAGTGCAATTATTTACCAAGTGGCATTGAAATGGCACCTATATTAAGAACTAAGCACATGCTGGATTATTTGGATAAAGATAACCTGTGCTTTCAGTGTTACTCAATAGGAAAATGCTGTGGCTCCCTATGAGGACCACAGGAATGTTTAGCTTTCATTTCCCCACTGTGTCTCCTTCACCTCCTTTTCCAGACTCTGCATATGTCTCTGAGCAAGATTTACTGTATCTTAATAGGAATTAAATGAAGATTTCTAGGAGACTAGGATGCTCGTGAATGAGCAACCGAATATTTGGGAATGTTTTGCATCTCACAGAAGCCACTGCTGAGAGAAAGGGACTTGGCAAATCCATTTCTCCCTGCAGCATGCAAAGAGCTGGAAGGGTTGAGCTACAGAGAAACTCAAGTGAGACATAAAAGCCAGAGGATTCATCATCTAGGCCAGCTTGGCACCGCTTTATGGCCTTATTTTCAATAGAAAAAGAAAAGGAAACAAAATACCCTTCACAAACCCCCAAGCCCTTACCTTCCTCTGCCTGAGAGCTGCCAGCTTGTTTTCTAGAAAAATATCTGAAGTATTTGGTGCTGAACTTCCTTTTAGATGAAAGTTTGAAGGAGCTTTACAAGATTTGTGCAGAAATTAATGTTAGTGACAGATGTTTAAGCTTTCCCTAAATGAGGCATTCTTTAGCCAGTTGATAGAGCTCATTGTTACACTGAAGTATTGATCTAGAATTATGAATTCCTAATCCCTTCCTCAGGCTCCTGCTGCTGGATTCCAGATGTGAAAGATAACATGTTTAAACAGCACTGCCCCTTTTCCATCCCTCAGTGTTTCAGTTCTTTCTCTTTTGTACTCCGTCTCCTGCTCTAAGATGTGATTTATGGATTCAGGAACATCATCAGGAGCAAGCAATGCTCTATACAAGCACCCTAATTTTGATATGATTGTGCTTTTACTTAAGATTAACAATTCTTTAGCAGCTTGAACTCAACCTTTTTCTCTGCCCCCTACACTTTGACTAACAGGTACCTTTAGGACTTCTGCCACAGTAATGCTCTTGAACATCAATTAAAAAAATGCTGATTTAAGAGGTGTCAGAAGTATCCAAGAGCAGGTATTTTGCAGCTTTCCTAGATACAGTTTTTCCAAAACGTGTGGACAATTTTTTCTCTGTATATATTTTACACCAATTGAATTTGCAGGCTGTAATAAACTTATATGAATAATTATTAATCATCATTAAATATTAGGTATACTTATATTTAATAATAAACAGATTAGATTGCAATCAGTTAGCATTTATTACCCAGATGATTTTCCTCCAAACAATGGGAATATGTGGCCTGCACAGCATAATTATAGGCTATGATTTCCTTCTTTTGATGCTATTCTAGGGGTTGGTTAGTAGGAAATTAGGGGTATGTCCACTCCAAGGACACCTTTGTGCACACGCAGGTAAAGCAGGATTTGGGAGCTGTTTGCAGTTGTTTCCAGCCCATCCTGTACTCTGCTGCATAGACTAAATGAGTAAGTGATATATTTTTTTAACATACAGATTTACAGTGCTAGGTTACTGCCTGTCCTTTTGTTTCTTCCCAGAAAAAAAAAACAAAAGACAGATCCATCACAAACAGGTGGGAGAAGTACTCATTTGAGTTTCATATTGCTATGGTTGGCCTTAAAAGGATTTTATAAATTTATGGCTTCTATCATCCAAAGTTCTGCTCTTTCAGAGCATTACAATGGGTTGTCTGCTGAGTTGTGTGTTACTGTGCTCTACTTGAGCTGTTTGGAATATTACTTTGAGAATTGGAAGGGCTCTGGGGTGCTAAAACTGATTATGAGATTTTTCTTTGCTTGACAAGATGAGCAGGTCCATGTGAAGTATAAGGCAGTTATGTGGATTGACGGCAGACAGGTTTCAATCACAGAATCACGTTGTGTTTTGCTCATCTTTGAGGTGGGATGCCGGCAGAATTGAGTTTCAAGAGGATAATTGCAGCCCAATCAAATCCTCAGTTCAAGTTTCATGCCTTTTTTTTTTTTTTAATTATTCTTAAAAAGATTCCTACCAGTGACTCAATGTATTCTGAGAGTTCTTCAGAAACTTGGTTTATAATTTGTCGTTATGAAAATTTTAGTAATAGTGGTAAAATGAGAAAGAGCTTCAACTGTCCAAAAATCTTCATTGTCAAGGATCCCCAGTCCCTATTGAGAAACATTTCCAGCTGTGAGTATTACCCTCCAGCATGCATTTGACAGTGAGTTTGTGTGCTGGTACCTCAGCAGCCTGGTTAAGTGATCCCACCTTCTTATTTCTCACCCCAAAGATAACCTTCTGAAGTCAAGTACCTGACCCTCTTAAAACTCAGGAGTTAATTGTATGAGTGAGGACTGTTTTGAGTGGTAAAATAATCCCTTTGGCTAAGCAGGATAAGCCTTGAGACCAGGCAAGAGCCCTTTTAGGAAGTTACAGTTATACATTTCCCAGCAATAACACCACATTCCCAGCTCCCCACATATCGTCCTACAGTTTATTGGGCTCTGCCCACAGAGGTTGGGTGAAAGCTGTGGCTTTTCTTTATTTGCTTTATTGAGAACCATTTGCTGCTGCCCCTGGTTTTCATTTGTATGCTGGAAAGTCTCAGTTTAGGCTCCTGTTGCATGAGTTGTCTCCCTTCCCAACTGCTTTACACTTCCAGGGTGAGTCAGTCAACTCAAACTGCTTCACTGGGGATCAGATTGGGATCCTGCTCAGCCCCAAAATCCACCTCCTCACACAGCAGCTTTGTCCTTTCCAAACCTCCCCAGGTGACTTTTTGGTGTGATGAGAATACTCCACTAACACCCAGAAATTTTGGAAAGACTGTTTTCCACTGGAGTTCTTGGTAGCCCCATCCCACTTGTGCTCTCTGGGGCTGCTGTTTGTCCCATCCTCTCTCCTGGTGTCACACAACCATATAAATAATTCCAGGAGGAGGGGTTCTGTGTGAAAATACTGCTCACTCTTGCAAGGCGGCACATGATATTTTAGTTTTGAGGACTGAAATACACAGTTCTGCCATTTAACACATTCCTGTGACTTCTGTTGGTTGTATTCATTCTTTTGTACCATTCTGAGCTTTCTCTACTTATTCCTTCTTAAGTTATATGCCATGTCTGAGTGATAGGAAGCAGAGTTTTACCTCTGAAACTCAGCTGGTGTGATTCAGTGTATGTATTGTTAGATTTTGTTGTGTTGAAAGTCATTTTTGATCTGGAAATTAACTCCCAAAAGTGCCTTTGAAGAAATTTAAATTCCTTGAATGTAGTTTTGTTTTCACCTGCCCCAAGACAGTGGGCTGGGAAGCCTAGCATACCATCTCCAACAACAGAGAAACTTTTGGTAGCTGTGTACAGCAGTGGGAACAGAAACACAGAATCAGTGGAAAACAATGCAGCTTTTCATCACTTTTAAATAATCTGAGATGTTTGACATTAACCCTGGGACAAAATGCAACTGAAGCGTAGAAGTCGAAATCCAGTTTAAGTGATTTTGATGCTCTTCTTCCAAATTCATTGTTTGGCAGTGGATAATTCTTTAATACAAAGCAGTTGTTTTCATTTTTAATGTTGGTTACAGGAAAATTTATGATGTATTTGTACTTCTCTGCAAATATTCAAGTGCTCCTCTGGAAGAAGGTATGCAATAAATAACGTTGCTTCATACACAGAGTGGACACTAAATCATTTAATAGTATAATAAGAAAGCCTTGAACTAAAATCCTTGTGGACTTTGTGAAGGTATTTTTATTAGATTTTGCAATATTATATTCTTTAATGGAAAACTTTCCCTCCTGCTAGTATA
>VYZS01046525.1:6606-27580 GCA_013400695.1 Neodrepanis coruscans
GGTTTCTTTAGTTTTAAAAATCAACACTCTTTCTTCCATTTAATCTACTTGAGGTAAAGCAAGATAAATTGCAGGTGATCCTGAAACACTGAAAGCTGGAAACAGGTATAATTTGCACATGCTTAAACCTGAAAGCTCATATGGGACCAAAGTGACAAATGGACACGGTGTTAACTCTCTGCAGTGAGATGAAAGTAATTGCCAGCCACCAGCCACTATTTGCAGATATAGTGAAAAATAGGGTTGAATCATCCTAGGAAGTTCTCTTGATGCCCAGCATATCTATCACTCTCATAGTGTGGGTTTTGGGGTTTTGGTTTTTTTTTTTTTTCTGTAGGTTAAAGATTCACAGGTCTTTCAGNTTTTTTCTGTAGGTCAAACTCTAACTTGGTACAAATATCTTCTCAAGATTAAGAGGTGACTACTTATAGTCTGTGAAGGTTCACCTTAAGTTTTGATTGACCTGGCCGTCCAGTCTGAAAGAAAGAGGCACTTCTGCAGCATAATTCATCTGACTTGAGCTAGAAATCTATTTTAAGGGATGTAATTCACATTTCTCTCCTTTGCACATACAAGGATCACTGATGACTAATGCAGGTACAGATGTGCACTGCAGGTGTCTAAACCTGGACAGATTAATGCTACCCTGTGTACCTGTGTGGATGGAAAACCTTAATTTCATTGACAATAGCATAAGATTTTAGAGCTGGATGCTCATGACAGATAAATTCATCTAAAGGATGAGGCAGAAATCCTCAACCATTGAGTTAATTAGAACAATTTAGTTCATGAGGTTATGAATTCACCATCATCTGAAAGACCTAAATCAAGTCTGGATTACAAAATATGCTCCAGCTCATCTACAAACTCCAGAAATGCAGAAGTTGCCGTAGGATCAAGTGAGTCTTTGGCATCTGCTGTGTCAGAAAGTCAGTGAGAAAGGTTTCTTCTGGAACTAAGGAATTCTATTCTTCCTGCTCCACTTAACACAGAAAACCACATTGGAGCAAACACTACGTGATTTGATTTGGCTTCTGTGGCAAACTGTAGTCAGCAGAGAGATATCTCCAGTGCAGCCAGCAGCAGCCTCTGCTCCTGCTCTAGTCCCTCTGTGAAGCCTCATCCTCTGGTCTTTCCTGGTTGAAGGCACTGAGAAAGCTGCTCTGGACATACTTTTGATATCTCTGGCTGTCTTTGGCTTATGACTACTTTGTGCTGACTGTAATTGGAAAATCACAGTTCTGGATTGGCAGTCTCCAGAAAGCCATGAAAAATGCTGTCCAGAAAACTGTGACTGATCAGTGTTGGTAGAGGGACTTGGATCTTCCTGTTTGCAGCAGGACCAAGCAGAGTTCACAGCTCCTCGCTAAGGAAGTGTGGCCATGTGTGAAGCTCAGCATAGCAATCCTGTCGAGGACAGAAAGCCACAAGCTGTGTACATCTCTGCATGGGGACAGCCAGCACAGCAGTAACAGAGTAACAGCCAGAGCAGTAAACCAAGGGTTTTAAGTCCAGCTAAGCTTTGCTTAGCACAAGTTTTAAAGGACAGGCAAAGTAAAGATGATTTAAAACTCTCTTGTTCTCTCAGAAAACTGAGGGGTTATTGGCTCCTTACCATGTACTAGAGCACTTTCAGGCCAAATCTCATTTACATCAGCAGAAAAGGGCATTCTGGCCTGTGTTGTCAGCTGACTACAGGCACTGGCAGAGAATGGATGGTTGATACAGACACCCTTACTGGCAGCTCTGAGGACAAAGCAGGAACAGATGCCACTTCCCTTTCCTAATGGAGAGAGGACTGCAGATCTGTCTCGTCGCTCTAGAAACTTTGGAAACAAAATCAGCATTGGAGACAAATTCCATAAGCCATTAATCTGTCCTGCTTCTGACATGAAAGAATAAAATATAGTTCTGTTAAAAATAACAAAAAGCTGCGAGCAGTATATTTTCATTTTCCAAATTACTGAAAGAGCAGAACATAAATTCTTGTCTGTCAGCCTGAGAAAATATTTTATTTTTCCTGTGAAGGGAAGGCAAAAGTAAGTAAGTGGCAGAGAGAATGCAGTTAGATGAATTGCAATGTGCTGCAGCAATCAAAAGAGCCAAAAGATATCTATTGGTAATGAGAAATCTTCAGCAGATTTTTAATGATTTTTTAAATTTTTGTCTTCTTTTTGATTGAGTTACTATGTCATTACAGTACAAGGCCTTTGCACAGCAGGGCCAAGAGGTTTGTATTGCACAGCCTCATGTAGGACAGTAGGTGAGATGGTATTGTCATGAATGAGTGATTTAAATCACTTAAAGAATTATCACTAGAGGTATTATTAGCAAAAGTGGGTTTAATATGAATTTGTAAAAGTGTATTTTAACAAGGTTCACTCTAATACTTACTACATGGAGAAACGTACAAAGGAAAATGAAGTTAGAATCAAGATAGAATTATTATTATTAAACACAGACTAAAGATGCAGAAAAGTAAGGGGGATGCTGCTGGTGACTCACAAAGTTCGGAGTTGAATCTCTTGCTTTTTGAACTCTAATGGAGCTTAGGTGCACCTAGGGCCCATCTTAGTCTCTGACTTGGACATGGTTTATGTCTAATGGAATTGGCTCCATGGATTTCACGAGTATTAATTCAGCATGCTGTCAGTCACTTACTGAGGATCTTTTGTGAGTAAGGGGTTGCTCCACCCTAGGCAAGGAAGGATCTCTTTATCTCAGGTAAGGAACATCAAACCCTGCTCAAGGGGAGACCCACCTGGCATTCAGTCAAGGTGCAGTTTAGGGAGAACTTTGGATTCATCCAAAGATCTGTTGTTAGTAGAAAGTCACTCCACCTCAAGGAGCAGCACCTTCAGAGATGACCCAGCTCAAGGGCAGATCGCTGATATGCAGCCACACTGCCTGACAGGGAGAGCTGTCATATTTATGGAATAAAGTGGTTGGCCTGTAATCAAATTGCATACAATGGGAGAAGTATGCACAAGACTCCTTGTACCCACAAATTTCTTTGTTCCTTGACAAATGAGTCTTGGAAAACCCATCCTCTATTCATCTGTTAATCACAGGATTGGTGTTCCAAGCTTATATGCTTTGATGCTCACTGGGTCACTCTGCTCCTTTATGTGTTTCCTGGAAGAGTTCTTGGACCATCTATGGCTCCAGCCTTTATCTCATTTGAAGCCTGTACCAAATTACCTAATCTGGCTAATGGGTTGAGTGCATCCATCACAGGTATGCAGTGGTACACAAAGTCTTCTTTATAGATCCTGTGTCTTATAGATATTTAACTGTTTTTTTTCTCAAGTGGAACTAATACTGCCATTTTTATGATATGTAAATATTAGCATAGTGACTAAAAGCAAGCAAATGTCTCTTCTGGAAGGCATCTAACTATAATTGTGAACGATGAAAAAAAATGCAGGTTAAGGTGTCAAAAGTTCAGATTAGAAGAAGCCTCTTAATTAGAGATGATTTTAGTTGTAGAAGTTGTAGAGACATAAAATATACAGAAGCAGAGAATGGGAAAGCAAGTACAAGTAAACAAATTTATAAACAAATGAATCATTGTCTCACTCAAAGTGGCAAGTGGGAGACAGAAGGATTTAATAAAGAAAAGGAAGAAGAGAATAAGGAATAGGAAGGAAGGTCACATCTAGCCTTGGATCACTGCCACTGGCTGTAAGGCGACATGTCTGCAAGGAGTCTGAAGGAGGACAAAGAGGGTGTTGTGGCCAAGAGTGGATTTCTTTAAGGCATAGCCCTAAATTTGCATCTTCTGACTTTGAGAGGTGACCTTAATATAAACTTTGGATGGCAGATGCTCCTGTAGCAATCTCTATTTGCTCTTCAGCCTCAGTGGAAGGACTGAACCTACCAGAGGCAGGGACCTCCCCATCCTCTCAGAGCCTGCCCATGCTATGGGCCCAGCACCACTTGAAACCTCTCCTCTAAACAAACCCAGCTCAGGTGCCTCTCTCCCAGCTCACCTGGCATCAGGGCTGCCAGCAGAGGAGCTCAAGACCACCATGTTCGCCTGGTACTGGCTGAAGCAGATAGGCTGCCCCAAGGGGTAGAGCCCTGGAGAGGACATTCCTGCAGGGTCACTGCCTGGCTTGGTACAAATGGCCAGTGGGGAGGGAGGATGTGATTTAATACAGGGCATTCCAAACAGGGGCCAGGTCTGAGAGGACACAGATGTAGATTTGGTGGCTGCCCCAGACATTTGCAAGCAGACAGTCATACTGTATGTTATTCTAGGTGCTCACACAATGTACATGAGAATGTTCGCAGGCATGTGCAGCACCAGAAGGAACAGCGGGCTGCTTTTCTGCCCGTCTTTTTCCCTTTGCACATTGTGTTTCCCATCTTGTCCTCAGTAATCCTTATGCCAAGAACAAGGGAACCCTGCCGAGAGGTGATTGCATTATGTTTTCTTTTATGTTTTTCTTTTTTTTCCTGAGTGTGTGCCATGCTGTGAAGACAGGAGTGGCTCAGCATACCTGCCTACAAGGGATAAAATCAACATTTCTGAGATTCTCCTTCTGGCTGCCCTCCATACATGAATTGTCTCCTGAATCAGATGTAAATATTCTTTTTTTTTCTTTTAGTAGGGCAATAAATACCCATCTTCCAATATATCATCCATATTAAAATATTTGCATATAAAAATGCATCTAGAGTCACGCTTTCCTAAAATTAGTTAGAGAAATTATGATCTCATTTAATTTCTTGCAAAGCACTGGCTTCATCATTTCTCCCTGGGATTCCTGCTTTGATTTTAGGAGAGTTCACACAAAGAAAATTCAGGCTTAAAGGTTGCAGAAGTGTCTTCTAAGCATGTTCTTCTCTCACTGGAATTATTTTTCCTTTCTTCCTCCTCTGCTGTGTTCCTCTCCACTGCCCTTAGCTGAACAGCATGAGAAGAGCAAGGGAATAAGCTCTATGTTCCCGGTTCTCAGACCCCAGTAGCCCCCAATTTGGAGGACGTAGAAATGCCTTTGTTATGCAGCTAATACAAATAAGTAAAAATCTTCCAAATCTTTTATTAAGCAAGGAGAGTGTTGCAATCCTATATGAAGGAAAGGAGATACATCCCAATATATTCAGCAAACTATTAAAGTGGAAGGATGAAAAGAGACTAATTTCTGTTAAGGAAATTGGGAATGTCCACTATGTTGTAGCAAAATAGCCTGTAGGCAAGAAGAAGAAGCATCAGTTTATGATTGACTGACAGTCCTCAGTGCTCCTGGTAGGCTCCTACACAGGAGTGGTTGCGGTGGGATATAGAATCACAAAATGTTAATGATTGGAAGGGACCTTAAACACCATCTAGTCCCAAACTCCCCTGCCATGGGCAGAGACACCTCCCATTAGACCAGGTTGCTCAGAGCCCCACCCAACCTGACCTTGAAAACTGCCAGGGTTGTGGAAATGGATCATGGTGTGGATTGTCCTGCATTAGCCACTCCAAGAGCCCAAGGACCAGAAGCCTGGCTGGAGTGGTGGTGGTGTCACAGTTTTCAGAGACTCCAAAGGCTGTTGTAAAGCTGAAGGAAAAATCTTTTCCTCACATCCAGCAGCAAAAAGGCAGGAAGAACAAAATATGAGGTGCAGCAGTTTCTGGCAGCCTTACAGAAATCTGCAGTTGATTCTCATCTCTGAAGAAAGAACAAATGATACAGTTGTCTGGAGCATTTTATGGGATGCCTTCACAGCCAGCTCCCAGTTCTCTAGGGAAAGGAGGGAAATAATGGACCAAGAGGAAAAAGAGAGTGAAGACAAAACCCTGAGCAGTGAGAAGAGGCAAGGCCTGTCTTCCAGGGAAAGTGGCACCCAGATGAGAGAGATGTGTGGCCAGGGAGCCCTTCTGAGCCCCTCGCAGCCTTCACAGGCCCCATCCACTGGTGTCTGACTGGCACTGCCGGTCAGGCTGGGTGTTTCAATATCCCTGGCAGGGCCTGTCCAGCCTGAAAAATGAAGAGCTAGTGGCTGACAGAAGAGTCATGGAGCCCTTAGCATGCTCTTTTTCTGATGCCATCTCAAACAGGAGTTGCAAACTAAGCAGTGAACTCCAAAGAACTTCCATTCGCTAAATGCAAGTATTAAAACTCATGGCACATCTCCTGCCAAGCTGAGATCTGGTGGACAAATGTGCTGCTTTGAAATTAATGTGTTAATTTTACAGGGATGTAACAAAGTGGACTGCATCTAAAGGCCGTTTTGGTTTTTTGGTGGGTTTTTTGTTGCTTTTTTTTTTTTTAACTTATAAAAGCCTATTAACATGTCTTGTGGTTTGACCACATCTCTCTTTTACATTGATGTAAAGCCAAGCGTGATGTCAAGTTTTTTTCCAAACAGGAAAGTCAGAGGGACCGTAACTTTCATGTAGAAAGCTCTTCAGTAGCTGAACAGTTAAAGATTATGTTCACTATGTTTTCCTGCCTTGCAAATTCCTCATTCATAATGTATGAGTGAGATCATTAAAAGCAACATATTGGCTGATACCATCACAGCTGCTACCTAACTTTAACACTTCATAGCAAGGAATAACATTACTCTTCTCTTGTGTATGTGTTTGGAAAGGGAAAGAAGAGACTTGTAGCTGCAAGAACAGGGTAAAATGTTTAAACTCAAAGAAAAAACTTCACATATTGGGCAACTACAGATTTGCTGGGAATGTTTTTAAAATGAATAAAAAATATTAATCTCCTGTTAAGAAGCCNCTTACAGATGAAAACACTTCATAGCAAGGAATAACATTACTCTTCTCTTGTGTATGTGTTTGGAAAGGGAAAGAAGAGACTTGTAGCTGCAAGAACAGGGTAAAATGTTTAAACTCAAAGAAAAAACTTCACATATTGGGCAACTACAGATTTGCTGGGAATGTTTTTAAAATGAATAAAAAATATTAATCTCCTGTTAAGAAGCCTTTTCACCCTTTGCATCTATCACAATATGGCAACATATTTTTCCCTTGCACAAAATCAATATCACATTAACTTCCCAAATAAAAAAAGATTAACTCCTACAATGAACAGAAAATTCATCTCCACCCAGGGAATTTTAAACTCTCCAACCACTGACTGTTTAGAAACATCACAATGATTATTTTATGTCAAGAATGGGATGTGTCAGTCTTATCAAATGGAGAGAAAGATGTCTTAGGGCTTCCAGACGCAAGTTCTTTGATTGGTGTTTTCATCTGTAAGCTGCCCTGGGTGCTGATCTGGTTAAATACATTAAATAAAAGTGTGTTTAGGCTGACAGAGAGGAACTCCATTTAGCTGAAGAAAGGCACTGTCCGTTGGGTTATCTGAATCCTTACAAGATTTGGGCCTACATTTTTATTTTTTACACTTGAGAGAGAGGAATGAAAAGAATCTGCCATGTAAGGCATGCTTTTAGTTTACAAATATCTCATTTCATATTCCAACCTGAGACAAGTGTTTATTATTTATAAATCTCAAATCACCTCTAATAGCTCTGTTCCATTGCATGTCCTAGAGTTTCTAGGGGGAGGGAAAAAAAGGCCAAGTCCAAACCATCATGAAAAATGAATTAGCTGTCTTTGAAAGAAAGGGCATTCCCTCTGGGCATGTAGCAACAACTCTGAAGGTTAACAGCTAGTCCCAGATGGTCGTCCCATTTTGAACCATCAAGCCTGAATTTGCACATCTATGCCCTGATGAGGTGATTCGTTTCCTACCCTCACCAGGCTTTGCACCAGTCGACCTTCTGATACCAGTCAAGATGTCTCTGGCTCACACTGGTACACAAGCAAAACAGAGCCCTACAGGTTCATTAGTTCTAAACTTTGAGTCAAATTTCTAAAGCTGGGATGAAAGAACTTCCTTCTGCTGCAAATTCATAATTCATTTTGAGTGTGACACATGAAACAGAGGGAATAACATGGTCCTTTCCAAAAATCATCGCTCAGGGTTTTAATTGTGTCTCAGAGGAATAAATGCAAGGGGTTTGCCTTCCTCCACGCACCCCCCTTCTTCCCCTGATAACAGCTTGGTTTTTACTACCATCACTTATGTCTTCTTTTATAATTTCCAGCTTCTAACAGAAGTGCTCCACTACCCTTTCCTGTTCAATAATGAATGGACACTTTTGAAGCTGCAAGTACTTGCACTTATGAGCTCATCCAGACAAAAGACACAAGAAACGTGTCTTATCTAAACAGCAGCCAAGGGATCAAGTAAATCACACACACCCCTTCAGTGTTTCTCTGCCCTGCCTCCCAGGTACTGTGCCTAAGAAAAAGAAGGCGACAAAGTCTTGCATCAGTTTTTCTGCTATTTCTTCCCAAACCACTGCAGGAAAGGTCTCAGGGAAGTTATGTGAGATGTGCCCAGTTAATCTGGATGCATCTGAGATTGTCACCTCTAACAGCAAGTGAACAGTAGCAGGCATTTTTGGCATGCAGGTTAGTTAATTATAAGGAGGTGCCCAGAGAAGGTCAGCTGAACCTCTGTCCCTGGAAGTGCCTGTTTCTCTACAGGGAACTGTGGCCACGCTACAGGTGAGAAGGAGGTCACTAAAGGAGACTGCCAAGTGCATCTGGGGACAGAAGACAGTGATCAGGGGCCTGGCCAGAGCCTCAAAAGAAAACCGTAGGGGTACCCAATCTTGAATATCCTTGACAAGACTAATGAGGGCTTGGAATAATTACTCTTTGAATAACCACTAAATTAGAGTTTAGTTTAAGTATCTAATGAGTAGGCATGAAAAGTACTTGAAAGCATGCACTTGCTTTCCCTTTTGGGATCACTGGAAAATGTCTCTGTAACATGTCCAGGTGCAATCTCTGGAGCAGGCCATGCTCTCTCTGGCTCCTTAAAGCCAGGCTTATGCCAGAGGGAATATTTTCCAAAAGCTGCAATAACTTCAGGTGCTCTTGAAATTCTCACTAATCCTGAGGACGAAAAAACCAAATCAGTGAAAAATCAGGCACTGCAATCCCTAGTTTTGCATGCTTGGTGTCCAAGCAAGTGGAGTGGATCACAGAGCCTGGTGAAGAACCTGGGGATGCTGAGGCTTCTCAGATAAATGTCCAAAGCACTCAAGATGATGAGCAGTGACCTACCTCAAACAAGTAAATAAAGGAAACAGTAAGGAAAAGGATAAATCCTAAATCCCCTTCACCTTGCTCAGGGCTGCTGAAAGATCACTTGGTCTCAAGGGGCCAGAAAGTCCTTCCATTCAAAGCACAGAGTTCCCTCTTTTCTTCTAAAACACAACCAGGAAAAATGCTTTTTGCTTGCATCACTGTCTAGACTTTTATTTAATAGTCTTAAAGGATACATCTCCAAAGCAGTAGAGTCAGAGGAGCAATTCTGTTCCTCATGAGAGGTGATCCAAGCCCTTCTTTTCCACCTTGCAGATACAGACCCATCCTCCTAAAACTTGGGTGTGAAGGAGTGTTGGCTATCAGCCAAAACACTGTTCTGTCAACCAGGGATGTTGGTGTGTACCTGCTTTGGCAGAAGGAGGAATTAAGTGGAGATCCCTCATCTGGAGAGTGGACTAACTACAAGCCTACACCAGGAAGGGAGCAGACAACACCAGGAACTCAGGATGTCCATGTGTGCCCAGAAAATGTCCTCCAGCCCTGAGGTGGTCTAAGGGAAAAAAAAAAGGTTATGAATCCACCTAGACCACAAGAGATACCACACTGATAAGCATTGTCAATATCTTTCTGAAGGACCTTTTTCATGACATTTAGCCAATTTAAAGTTATATAAAAGGGATACCTTTAGGGCTGGTTGTCCTTGGGGTAGTGCAGGGGACATACATGTTCAGATGCAGAGCCACAGGATTTCTTCCTATGCTTTACCTCCATCCCTATGCATTATAGCTATCCAGCCCCATGTCTGGCTTTCATTCTCAATCCTGGAGGTGAAGTGGAAGAATTTAACTGTGTAGAATATGTATGAGCTGTCCCCACAAATGACCTCAGAAATAAGCCCAGCTGTTTGGAGCATGTAAATGTAATCCACAACAGGCACCATGTGGCTTTAGGTTTACAAAGTGAAAGCTTTAGAAACAACTTTTGTTCATTTCAATGAAAAATGCAAATAAATAATATCCACCAGAAAAAAAGAATTAAATATTCTGCTTGTGGACTGCCTTTTGAATTCCAAATTTTCCTCAGGAAGGAATCTTTTCCAGACAAGTCTGAAATCCCCCAAAACTAGGAACAACTGACATAATGTTCACGTAGTTTCAGTAGCGCCAGTGGGCACTGCTGCAAAAAACCACAGCTGATATTCATGCAAAAGTCCTCCTTTTTCTCTTCCCTTACTCAGGCAAGCATCAGGAGAGCTTGAAATGTAAAACACATTCCTATGTGACAATGAAAGAAAAATCACTTAGAAGAAGACAAGGAGGAATTGAAGTTACTCACTCAAACAAGTCAGGCTGACAAATTGCTTCTGCTGTCTCCATTCATCCACATAATGGCTCCCCCATTCCCTGGCCAGTTATAGAAGAATAATTATCTCTTTCAGATCAGCTGCCTTGGCTTCATCATAAATCATTTCTTTTCTCCCCTCTTGCACTACCACTGCCTCCTTCCCCATTTTTATCAACATTTTCTTCCCATAAGCCTTTCCAAGTCCAGCTTTTGATTGACTGACCAAAGCCTCATGTGAACTCACCATTTTTGTCACTCAACTCAACGTCCTTCTTTTCCAGCCATGTGCATATTTGTTATGAGATCATAGAGCTCAAAGGAGAACGAGCTGGTCAAGCTGGTCAGGATAACATATGATGAGTGAAACTGAGCCAATCCTGAACCTGCAAGGGGAACTTCTGGCTTTTTCAAAGCTCCACACATACCTCACACTGCTAATAAAGCCATGGCTCTTTGAGCAAAGTTTTTATGCTTGTGTGTAGTCTCATCAAAGAGGCAGAGGGCCCTGCAGAAGGAAGTGGGTGGGAACAGCCATACCTGAGGAATCATCATGGAAGCTTAAATTCAGTGCTGATGCTAGGTAGTTATCAGGGCAGTTGGATACCTAGTTTGGACGGACTTGCCCCAAATGGGCTGAACTCTGTTAATTAGTAGGGCAGGAAATGAAGCCTGTTCCTCTCTCCTGCATGACAGATGCTGTGCCAAAGCCAAGAACAGCTCCCTGCCTGTCTCTTAAGCTGGGCTACCCTTGGCACTACTCAGTCCTACACCCTACACCACCCAGACGGTCCCCAGCTTCTGCCATTCCAAATTGTTCAATGCTGGCAGAGATGCTTTGACCTCCTCCTTCTGGCTGCCTTAATCTATCCAGCCCACTGACACCATGCTACTCTCACTGCTCACCTCTCATTCCCATTAGCCTCAGACCTTCATCAGCCAAATCATGGCTCTGTTGGAGTCAATAGCAAAAGTCACATACTTCCAGAAAGCCCCAGTATCGTCGGAGCTGTCATCAGAACAAATAGCTGGAGGGGTGATCGCCCCAGTGATGGACAGAGTGCCTTCATGCTGAAATGCCTTTTTGTGCACAGTCCATTGGCTTTGTATGATTCCATAATAAAAGCTCTTATCCATTTTTCTGTCCATTATTGTGTGAGGTTTTCTAGTATTACTACAGTATCTTAGCTATTTTAAAGTTTCAAAAGGCTTTTTAAGTAAATTAAATGAGCTGGTCAAAATTCTGTAATTTGCTCATGAAAAGCAAGGGGGAAAATATCCAGAGGAGCAACTGTGAATTTCCCTTTTTCTCTCTCTTATTTCTCATTCAGGTTTTCTGGAATACATATGGTAAAGCAGAGATTTTTCTCATGCTTCCCTGCCTGACAAAACTGGATGGAGCAAGAACTCTTAGGATCCCTGGTGAAAATAATGCTAGATGTTCTGAGCAGAAATAACTCTGTTATTTAAAACCAAAAAAGCCAGGTGGCTCAATTCAGGATTTTTTTCCCCTTCTTTTATTTACACATTTTTTTTTCAGAAATAGAATAAAATAAGTTTGACACCCTACTTGGGCAAGATCTAGAAACATCAGCTCCCACTGCTGAGTTATGAGTGTCTGAAAATACATTAAGACACAGACATATATTACCCTTTACAGTGACAACAGTCTATGGACAATGTTTTGGATGCAGTCATTTCCTTCCCAGGGCAAGGTGCTGCAAGCCTTAATCTGCAAGTTTTGGGGATTTCTTGGATGTTTGAATGCTGTGATACAAAGGACTTTGTTCATAGGGGTGCATGGTCCTGGTTAACAGTAAAACACTGCTACCATGTGGCACAGCTGGCAGCCTCCAGAAAGATTTTGAACAGAGAGAAGGAAACAAGTGCTTCAAATTGGAGTTGATGGATGGTGCCAAATTCATTTGTAGCACCTTGGCTTGCTTTTCTCTCCCTGATTTCACACAACCTGTTTCCACAGGGTGTGGTGGGTGTACAGTGGGCTCAACCAGTATCAGGCTGTAATCAAGTGTCCTTCAACCGAAATGGTTGAAGCTTAGAGAGCTTGAGAAGATTGTGCTGCAGTGAGAAGGATTCAAAAGGACTTCGGGAAGAAGCAGATTGGTAAGAGCTTAATGAGCCTGCAAGGCTCTCAACAGTTATGCAATAAGCTTCTCAACATTATATACAGGTTTCTGATGTGTATATTTCATGCTACTTCCTTCCTTCCTTCCTTTCCCTAGTCCCTGCCTTGTTTAATTAGATGTCCCCAGTGAGAACAACAGGTAGATTCATTGTGCTTGCAGCTAAGGCAGGAGTAATTACATTATTCCTTTTCCTTGTCATCTGAACATATATTCTAACCAATAAGTCATACGTAAGACATAAATCACGAAGGAGATGGCCATATTCCTTCCCTCCATCATCTCTCTCTCCCCTGCAAAACAAAGAGAACAAGCAGCTTTACCGCTGCCTTCAGAGACGTGAAGCTGCACAGACAACAGCAGCAGCTGAAATACTTCTCCCATCTCACTGGATTTTTTGAAAGAGCAGAATTCTCTATTTTTATTTCAACTACCTGTGAGGGGAGGGAAGGTGGCTCCACTCTTCAGCTTGGCTGAAGAGCATGAAGTTCCCGCTTGTCTTTCTCCCCACCCTGCACACTTCTCATAGCAGCTGCCAATTTCCCAGACATCCCTGTGTTTTTCCTTATGAAGGACATGCCAACTGCCAGCATGGCTGTCTAGCTACAGGAACTTTTCAGGTGACATGTTCAGACCCCAGGACCACCATGTGTCACATAAAGTGAGTGCTGTGGTGGCTGGGATTTTTGTGCATGACAGGACCCCAAACTGGCTGGGATGGCATAATAGACATGCCTAGACCTCTCCTTCCTGTGGGGGCTGAGGATAAGGTATTTCAGCTCTGAAAAGCCAGGTTTTACTAAACAATAAACTAAGGGCTTGGTTTCTGAAATAGAGAAATTGCAAAGACACTCAATAAAGCAGAGCAGAAATAAAGAGGATTTATAGCCCCATCTTTCTCTCTGCCCATCTCATCCTTCCTTCCTTGCACTCAGCCAAGTCCCTCTGGCCCTTGGGAAGTGCTTTCCCTTGCATCCTTTTACCCTCTTGCTGCAGAAAACATCAGATTTGCTCCCATGATCTTAGAGCCATTAATTGTTCAGGAATACATCTCCACTCTCAGCTGCTGTCTCCTTTTGGAGAGCTGAGATATGCAGCAGCCTTATGGGAGACATGCATGGCTTTGGGCAATTGTTGGGGTCCTGGCACGACTTCCAGCAAAAAATGCCCATCTCCATCAACTATATATAGAGATTTAGGCCTCCAGACTGAGGCGCGCTGAATTAAAATTCAAATTTATGCCAAGAGCAGAGGAGAAACATCCAAAAAGAGGAGCAAACACTGCAGTTTCACATCTAGGCTTGGTTCCTTGCCTCTTCTGCACAAAGCCAGTGGGTGCAACAATACAAAACTGTCCGTAGAAATGGCTACATTTGGTTGTAGGGCAAATTAAATAGCCAAGAGGAGCACAGCAAAAAATTTGATGGCTAAGGGCATGCTAATTAGGATATAGCCAAAAATTCAGGGTTTGGATTTTGTATGTCTTTTAAAGCTGTCTTACAGTGTGGCCCTGAATGGAAAATTGGGCAGAAATTGCCACACCCTTAGGCAGGGAAAAGTCTCTGGCCCCAGGCCATATTATCATCTTGTTCTCTGGCTGTTCTAACTATGGCAGGTGATGGCTCTCAGACATTTGCAGCTCCTTCTTCTGCATGAATTCCTGATGACACAGAATCTGAAATTTAGTAGTTTGTCTGCAAGGGAGAGATTTAATATCCACTACATTTTTATTAGAAATGTGGTTCCAATTTTTGGCAGTAATATTGAGATCCAACCTGCAGCTTTTATAGTGTTTTAATGGGGAAGAGTTGAGAATCATAAAGCTGTAGCATGATGCCACATAAGCATATCTGCAATTCTTAATATGTCTAAGGAGCAAGGATCCAGCTTTAGGCATGTGAAAGAGCTGATCTACAGCATTGAACCAAGTAGCCACACATTCCAGGGGATAAAAGACTTGTCCAGTAAGAGATAAATAAATAAATCTGTCTAATCCAAAACAATAATGAAAAACAACTAATTTTATTTACCAAGGTTTTCTAACTGATTTCATCCCCTGACCTATGAAACAAAGCTCGTATTTAAAATCCAATTCTCCGCTCTACTGCAAAAGAACAATTAGACATAACTCTGCAATAGCATTGGGTGTACCAGACTGAGACATATGCTCTTAATCACATATAACAACAATATTTATGGGAGGGTGGGGTGTTGATATAAATTCCTCCATTAAACAAAAAACACATTCTGCTTAGAGAGTTAGTGAGAGGGGAGAATTAATAGGATTTGAAAGAAAACCACCAGCATTTTAGCTAATGCTTTTGTACAAAGAATGAACCAGAGCCAAGTCAGCCACATTTGTGAAAACTGGGCCGTGTGGAATTAGATATAGTACTGATAAAACTGCAGAAATGTCTACCAGCTGCAAGAGGAATTGGGTGGTGTACAGGATGCTGGGTCTTCACGTGGTCAGAGACCAGATAAGGTGGCCTTCTTACTCATAGCTGAACATGGAATGAAGAAACATTCTTATTCCGCTTTTATACATCGACGAGTGAGGAGGTGATGGCTGTTTCTGTAACAGGGTATGAAATAGGTTGAAGCCCCTTCCTTCATTTTTAGAAAATGGCACAGCTCAAGCCCATGCTTTTAATTTCTTTTCTCTCCAAAGCACAGTTCTAGTTAGTACAGCACCAAGCCTGACAAAGTTCAAGAAGCATTTAGACAATGCTCTCAGGCAGATGGTGGGATTCTTGGGGCTTTGTCCTGTGCAGGGCCAGGAGCTGGACTTTAGTGATTTTGGTGGGTCTGTTCCAACTCGGGATATTCTATGATTCTATGGGATATCTGCCAGTCTGGAGTCATGAACTCCGACTGGGCAAGGCCAGGAGAGGCTCCCTGGGGCAGGCTGGACCATGCCAGGAATCAAGTGAGCACATGTTGTTTGAAGTGCCTTGTCATCATCATCTTGATGCACACAGGTAGCTGTATCAATATTTGAAAAATCCTACAACAGACTAAGCCCCAAATCAACAGCCAGCAGGAGGCTGCTGATATTCCTCAAAGGAAGGACCTTCATCATGCTGCCTTTATTCAGGAAAAAAAAAAGATAAAACATAGCATTTTGCTTGGGGCAAGAATATGGAATTTGGTGTCTGGCCCATAACTGTCAGCAAAGGGAGGGTGTTAAACTCAGCCCTGTTCCCCTGCTCCCACCCAGCTTGGGTAAGGATGCTTACATGCTCCATCATGCCACTTTCATATTTTATTTAACTGAGAAGGCCATAAAGTCCCTTTAAATAGAAACAAATATTTGAATAATTTATCCAAGAGTAATTTCCTTTTCATTTCCGAGTCTGCTGAAGCTGATCTTGCCCACTGCTGGGAGCTGGCAACAGTGCATGTGCTGCAGGGTACCAGGAAGCTCAGCAAGCACACAAACAGGCATGTGCCCACACCGAGGCTGCTTCTGGGCTCCATCCAGAGCCTGAGGTCTCCACTGACTTTGGAAACAAAGCCTTTCTACTTGCACCCTGTGCAAGCTGCAGGCCCACACAGGGTGGTTTGGGGGCTCCTGGGTGCCTTGGCCCCCTCTCTCAGGAACTGCAAGGGAGCACCAGGGAGTACAGATGGGGAGAGCAAGGTTTCCTCTGGCTCAGCTCCCACCAAGCAGCTGCACCGACCTTCACAACCACCCGAGAGAACAGCTGGGAACAAGCACGCAGGGATGGAGATGGGGAGCTGCTCTTTTAGGGGCATTCAAAGCTTGGATTAAAACAGCTACTCACAGGTGGGCAGCCTGAGTAGCAAAAGCAGATCATGGGGAAAGCTGTATTTATCAATATAACAGCCCCATTGTAGGAACCAATTAGCCAGTGCTTGCAAATTGCTGTGATAACACACAGTGGAAATACAATTAACCACGGAAGTAAAATTTGCCAATTCTGGGCCCTCAGTCCTGTGCCTCTTCCTCAAACAAATAGAGCTTTAACATCATGTTAATTTTGCACAGCTTGTTGAGGTTATAAAGTATTCATTGTGTGATGTGTGGCAAAAAAAAAAATTACTAATAAAGAGGAATTTTTATCACTATGTCATGGTTTGTGCTGAAACCTGACAGTGTTACCAAAGAGCAGCTTTTCTAGGTATTTTATACAATCAGATGAGGAATGTAAATATTCTCTTTAGCATTTGTTCCAGCTGCAAAATCTGTGCTGATTGAACCTGCAGCCTTTATTTCAGTTGTAAGCATAAGACACTCTTAAGATACATAGTAGATATTTTACTTTGGATAGAATGTACAATATTCACTATCTCATAATTTATCTTACTAAAGGCCAAAAAAAATGCAAATTTGTTTATGTCTTCAAGAACTGTGCATAATCCGGAATGCTCCAAGGAGTCAACACATAACATTTCTTCTGTCCCATTATGATCTTGAATAGATAGATCGTCCTTTTGCATTTCTTCTGACTGAGAAGCCAATGAAAGGGCTTATTTTCAGCTAATTAGACTCCTGGAGATTGCCTCGACTCTTCAAGAACTACCAACAATTTTTTTTTTCCCTCTTTCTTCTTCAATCACAGAGAAAGCCTTTGTGCCACACTTGTTTTTTCTCTCATGAAGTGATTATTGAAACATCTAACGATTTTGCTCCTTTGCTTGTTGAAAAAATCTTTTGTAAGTTTATGATAAACAGGCTTGTAAATTAAATAGATGATCAGACATCTGCATTCTAGAAGGTGAGTGGCAAAGTGTTTTCCCAAATGGCTTGATGACTGTGAGAACAAAAATATTTGTCTATGATACATCTTGAAAAGTCTTAGCGTTTTTCCCAGTGTCCTGTGCCAAACCCCCTCCACCCCCCACCCCCGCATGCTCCTTGTTAAATGTTTTTGATAAGATTTTGGGGATGGAAGAAGGGATAGGAAGATGGAAATCTGGACTCTCATGACAGCACTATACAATTTGCTATCACAACAGTGCACAAATGGGACAAGGGTACCACCAGGATGAGCTGTGCTTGTGCCATCGTGTCACTTACTCTGAGAGCACACACAGCAAAGATGAACAAACAGATGTTATCTTTTGAAAGGTGCTTAGGCCTTGTAATACCTCATGCTGCTTAAATTTTGTATGATATACAGCTTCCTCCAGTTTCAGGAGCATTTTGAGAAAGATGCTTTGGAAGTAGCTAAGTTCCACTATTAGGATCTTAAATACCTTTCAAACACTGGCCCCCAGGGGCCTGCAGGCTGCTGAAGGAGGGAATCTTGGCTCTCTCTATCACTTTTGATGTCCATGCTTATGGATTTAAAGATGAACTTTAGCAAATGAAGTTGCAGCCACCTGAGGTATTGCCAGCTTCTGCCACTTTTCTTGTTTCCTTTGTCTGCTGACCGTGCTGGCCCAAAGCTGGGATTGTAGTTTGGAATGTGGATGACTTCGTTATTTCATCAGCAGCTCAATCTCTATCACCTCGGCCAGAGACACAGACTCCTTCTAAAGGTGAGAGACAGGTGCTGGGAGTGAGGATCTGGCTCTGCTAAAGCCATCAGGATTTGTCTGCAAGAACATGGTGTCATTTTGGCATTGCAGGATTCAGCATAGCAATGCTCATGCACCATTGAAGCTCTGGGCTGTCAGGGACATGCCTGAGCTCATGCAGCAAGTCAGCAGCACTCTGGAGGAAAGACAAGCCTCCTGACTCTCAGTCCAGTGTTCCATCTGCAGCACCCACAGCCTGGCTTTAACTTCACTTGTTTTGTACTGAAAAGCACAGTTATTTGTATTCAGTGAAATAAATTGTGTTACATGTGGCTCTAGCAGTACTTGTAAAACATCAGAACTCCTATTCATAAGCACATGATTACTCTTTTATTCTTCAATTTTTATTTCTTTTTCCCTGCATTTGTCCTTCACTATAAAATGAATGACAAAATCCCATTTCATTAAGATAGTAGTAAAGGTAACTAATGGCACAGTCTGGCCAAACAAAGGCTGCAGAAAACATCGAGAACATTCAGGATCTTAACATTGTCAAAACAGAAGTACAGGAAAGTAGAATGGAAGTCAGATGGTTCAGGTTTCTCACTTACTCTTTGCTTTAAAATGCTTGAAGGTGAAAATATTAAAAGGTTTGGAGGGAACCATAGTTCAGATGTCTCCAGTGTGTGCTCTCCTGTGGCTTGGGAGAGAAGTTGAGAAGAGCAGAAGCAGACAGTATTTAATTTGCCCCATGGTCAGTCACTTTTCTCAAAGGCCATTTTGTCCCTGAGATGAGTAAATAATACCTCAAACACCTAATCCTACCAGAAATTACCATCCCAGGCCAGTTTTTTTTCTCTATCACATAGAAAATGAGCACGATGATAATGGGCTCCATGACTCCAATTACATTCTTGTTCCTGCAAGGAGTAGCAGTCCCTAGGGCTTTTGTATGGAGTCTGAGAAGCTGCTAAGTGCCAGTTTGGGTCTCCTTTTGGCCTCTGCCAGACAGAAGGAGCTGAGCCTGCTAAAAGCAATCCTCCATCCTCTGAGACAAGCCAAGAGAGTGCATTTTAGAGTCTCGTGCACCATTTCTGAATTAGGGACAAATATTGCCTCTAAGTATGACCTAAAGAGGGAAGCAAAGAAAGCCCAGGATATGCAATACAGATGTCAACAACATCCCTTTGAGCACAAGGAACAAGGGCTGAGCGAGTCAAAATCCATGTAGTGCCATTACTGCCAGCAGAGCTCTTCCAGCTGATGTGGTCCGCTCTTTCCATGCTGACTGAGTATAGAAACCATGAGGGAAGGGACAGCCTTGAAGTCTGCCAGCACAGCCCTTTACTCACGCTGGGCTTTGGCTGTCACTGTGAGTAATGACGAATGAGCAAAATTATAGTTCACGGGAACAGTATGTATTGATGGGAATGGTTTTTATTTTGGTCAATATTTCAATGAGGTTCCTACCCACTGGCAGGAATGTAGATCAGGGAGGGGCTGGGCTGATGCAGCAGAAGAAGGGAACATTGCTGGGTGCTCATTGATGCTTTATTGGGTTGTAATACTAGAAGCTTTTGCTTGCAAGAATCAAATGTTAGATCTCTGTCTCTCAGGGGTTTATTTTGCTAGTACCTATGGGAACCAGCTGGGCTGGTTGCCTAGAGAAAAGAAAAAGCAAGCTAGTCAGGAAGTTTGTGGTGATTTAAGATAGATACTGATTAGTGGTCCACATTTGTGTGAATAATAAAATAAATACAGAGAATGGGAACAGTTGCTAGTGTATTTCTCTATTGCTTCCCAAGCAAAAAGAGAGCTGCAGTGTATAAGGTAAAGCCGAGAGTTTTCCCACTGTGACAGACCTATTTTATTGCAAAGAAGAGAGCAGTACCCTGGAGAGGTAAAGATAGACAGTGCTGTCGATGTTAGAAATTCTGCACTGAGGACGTTTATGTTAGTGAATTGATTGGGAGGGGGGAAAAAAGGTAACTTTTTATTTGAAACATAAACAAGAAATACTCTCTCAGGGGCAAATGATGGGAGGGAAAATTTGGAACAAAGCCCCATGGGCATGCTTCAGAACTGCGAGAGCTGCAAGAGAGCTGCAAGAGTTTAATGCTTAAAACCTCGCCCTGGAGGGACAGGGCTGGTGCAATTTGCTCTCTAGACACAGCCCTACAGCACTGCTGTTGGCCTGGGTCAAGTGACAAGCAGCCTCTCATTATCTCTTTTCTTTGCTGGAATTCAGTCAATTATGGGCAAATTCTCAGAAAAAGTTATTTGCTGGACTTTATTGTGGATCTTTTGAAATGTGCTGTCTGCTTTCAGTGAATGAAAGTACCATAATTTGACACCTGAAGCTTTATTTCCTGCCTTTAAAGCAAAATGGGTCATTTTCCAGCAGACTGTATCTTCTTCAAAAGACTATTGTACTGCAGAATTAAATGGCCTGCCTCAGGAAACAGCATTAGAGACTCTGAACTCCTTAAGTGACTTCATAAATTCAGAGGTTAGGAAGAGGGAGACCTGTTGGTTTTCAGCCTGGCCTGAGGAAGAATCCTGTTTCTGTAACAGAATCAGAGCATTTCTGGAGTTAGGCAGACTGATAGTGGAAAAAACCTCCCTTGCAGACTGGTGTAATTTCTGGTGGAGCCAGGAGACATTTACCATTGAGGGGAGCAGAGCCACTACCCTGGAATGGAGGTTTCAACAAAGAGACTTTTGAGTCTAATCTGAAGCTCCTCTCTCTTAGAGGCCAGAGGAACCCTTCCATTGAGGCTGACATCTGTCAAGTCCAACTGTTCTGAAGAGCACCATGAGGTTTTTTGAAATCACACTATCATTTGTCCCAACCTCCTTTATAGAGCTGTATGACACACTGTATGTTTCCACATGGCTCAAATAGCCTCTTGCTTTTTTT
>VYZS01046526.1:0-43333 GCA_013400695.1 Neodrepanis coruscans
GGCGGCGAAGGGGGCGCTGGGGGCGGTGAGGGCGGCGGGGTCGCTCCTCCGCAGGGCCATGGGCGGCACCGCGGGGCCGCCGAGCTCCCGGCAGCGCAGCGAGGCTGAGGAGGCCGCGCCGGTGTTCCAGTACGCGGGGAAGGCAGCCAAGCGCAAGGACCGCGTGTTCGTGTGGGGCTTCAGCCACTCGGGCGCCCTGGGCGTGCCCAGCTTCGTGCGGCCGGACGCGGGCTGGAAGAAGCCGCGGCGCATCCAGCTCACACCGTACCGCCTGGAGACGGAGGAGAAGGTGGGCCCGTCGGGACTGCCCGCTGCCGGTCAGGGCTCTGCACGGCCGAGGACGGCGTGACGGGATCGAGTTTAAAAGCTTGGCCGTGGTTCGCTGGTTTTTACCGATGTAGTGGTGGTATTCGGGATGATTGTTGGTATAGCTGCAGCAGCATACAGTTTGGGAAATACGTATCTGCAGTTTTGTCAGAGGCGTGAGAGAGCCCCACTGTGAAGAGCGTTTGCCAGAGAACACGGGCCTCGCTCCTAGCGGCTCCGTGGCCGCTCCCGTCCCGCGGATGGGAAGCTCGTGTTGAAAGTCACGTTATTTGCCTGCGTGCCTCGCTCGCTGTGCTCTGCTGCCCAGGCCGGGGAAGGTCAGAACGCCCACGGAGTCTCCCGAGCCTGAAGGGACCCCAGCGATCGCACCCAGACACCGCCGGGCTCCGGCCGCCTCGGGGCTGTGCCCGCCCCCGGCTGGGGAACAGAGGAACCTTTTCCTGATCTCCAGCCTGCCCTGCCCTGGCTCAGTCCTGCCGCTGTTCCCGCGGAGAGCAGAGGCGGTGCAGCCCCTCCTGAGAAAGCTGCGATCCCAGCGAGGTCTGACCTCAGCCTTCCCCGGGCTGAACAAACCCGAGTGACCTCAGTTGCTGCTCATGTGGCTTCTGTAATGGCATTCTCTTGGCAAAAGGAGTCTAAAAGGGAAATACTATTCCCTTAATATCTTCGTGTTTGGTTTTTGGTTTTTTTTAAATCTTCGGATGCAGGTTAGCAGATAGGTCTTCCTGTTGTGTTTGAATGGGGCCAAAATAATGCAAAATTAAAGATCTATGCCCACAAAAACAAAACTAAGGCAAAATGGCTGGATTTGAATTTGTATCATTGTACTTATCAAGGGAAAATGTTTCTGATAGTTTTTGCAAGGTCATACATGGAATGAATTTGGGCCATATACAGATATAGCTTAATGAAGGATGAATGCTGATGAACAAACAGCATGGGGTGAATCCTGCTTTTCTAAGCCGTAATTTCTAACTGGGTGATATGGTTTTTGTCTGTCTTGTAAGATATCTTCTGCTGCCTGTGGTTATGGATTCACACTGCTCGCCTCTAATACCACAGACGTCACCAAGGTGTGGGGTATGGGGCTCAACAAGGATTCCCAGCTTGGATTCCAGAGAAGCAGAAGAGATCGAAGTAAGGATTCAAGTGTTTGAAACATGTGCAGGGTGGCACTGCAGCATATCTGGGTACCTGTGGTACAGGAAACTTCACGTTGGCAGGTGTGAAAAACATTAAGAGGCTTTGATGCAGTGCCGGGCTGTGCTTTGTATTTTTAAAGAGGTATTTTTCTGGAACTTAACTGTGTTTTCATATGCTTTGTAAGTGGTCTCAGTTGCCTCTGTTCTTGCACTGCTTTACAGAGTTTAGTTACAGACAGGCAGGAATGGAACTGTTAATTTAGCAAAGTCTGGGTGCTGGTTAAGGTATGGCTTTAATCTGTAGTTTAATAGTAGAAAATATTCAGGGACAGTTAAGTACACAATTTTGGCAGGACAGTTTGCACACTTCTGTTGCCTTTGCCCTTATCAACTATATTCCTTTCCCACAGACTTCTTTTTATACAGTGAGTGGTTTTGGGATTTTTTTGAGGGTTTTTTTTTGTTTCTTTTTGTGAAACTGTTGGTGGGGGTTTTTTTTTAGTTATTTTAATATCAAGTTGAATTTTGAAGGAAAAACATTCAGTCATTCTGTCTTACACAAGGCTCTCAAACTCATTTAAGATGACGATGATTTCTGTGCAGAACATTGCCACTTTCTACCAAAGGCAGGTAGAGGGGAGAAACACAAACTTTTCTCATAGAATGGCTCTTTCTGAAGACTTTCCTTCATAAACAATAAAATAAAAATAAAAATAAAAAAGAGGAAAATCATGTTAAAAGCATTTTTTCTCTTTATAGTTTGTAAGAGTGTAATGCATTAAGGTAGGGTGTGTCTGATCTGGGCAAAAGATCAGACTGTGGAGAAGCAAAAGAAACTTGCAGTTACAGTGAAACATGCTGGGGTTTCCAGTGGTGCTTGCTCTGGCACCCTGGATAGATCCCTGGAGTGTGTGCACACAGCAAGTGTGTGCTTGAACAGCAGTGGCAAAATGCAGGGGCTTCAGAAGCCTCTCCTCACTTCTGCTTATAAAGGTTTCAGCTCTTGCTGTGTCTTAGTTCTGTATGTGCTGATGTCTCAGGTGTGTCTTACATAATTATCACATTTTTATCTGACCTGGAGATTATTTTTGCCAGAGAAATCAGTAAAAGGTTAAATGGTTTTGCAGTTCAAGCTCTCCTAATTAAGAGAACGTGTTTGGCAGGATCTGTTGAAGGTGATGCAGATCAGCAGGATTGCTACTGCTCCTTGTTTTCCTTCCCCCCAGACAAGCTTTCTTTTGGGATGTGCTGCTCCTTCCTGTTCTACAAACCTGCTTTGTTTCCTGCTGGTTCCAACGCTGTGTCTTTGTAGGTGCTTCGTTTCTGGGGGAACTTGCAACCTGACTTTTAGAAGGCTGTATCTTAACTACCAATACTTCACTCTCATCCTCATCTTCCTTAGCCACCTCATTGCCTCTTTTCTCCCAAATTCCTCAGCTGTCAGGGATGATTACTACAGATCCCAATAGCTTATGTTGGTCTGCTGGAAGGAATAGAGAGAGGAGAAAGTTTTTTTGCTTTTTGACTTCCACATGTCTTTAGACAGACTTTGCTGCCTTTCAGTTCCTGCTCTATTGTGTGGCAGGCACAGCCCATTTGCAAACAGCCTGTTGTGTTTCCTGTCCTCACATCCAGTAGAGTCTTAATGCAAAAGGGCATGTGTAGATTTTCTGGGTTGTTTGTTTATTTGTTTTTTATTTTTTTCTTGTTTTGCCCTTGTTTTTGTTATTTTTTTTTTAAATTCTTGTTTTTATTGAAGACGGTGAGAACCAATTAAACACTGCTGCGTGTGAGCAGAATACTGCCTTGAGTCCTATGGGATTTGATTTCTCTTGTTACGGTGACTTTCTTTGATATCAAAGGTTTTTCTCTTCCCTTAACCTTTTCCTTAGTACTGATTTATCTTTTGCTGTTCTTTTTTTCTTTTTTTTCTCCCAGTTGACTGTATCTGATTATTTAAGTTACTAAATCCTTTTCAAGTGAAGGTTGTCATCTTGTTTCGTAAACATTAGATCTCTTATTCCCTGTGGAGCTATTCTAGCTAGTCCTTCTTGCATTTGTCTTTTCTGAAAGGGCCTTTAATCTGCTGTTCTTTAAATATGAAGCCCTAAGACATTTTTGTTCCTCTTTCCTGCTTTTTTTTTTTGTGATTGTTGTTCTTGTACCTTGTTTGCAATATGTACAGTTTCAGAGAGTACTGAGTTTGTGCTTAGTGATAAAGTCTAGTAATCCAGCCTTATTCACCAAAGTGGTTGAACATATGGGTGAAAGCCCCTCAGCTTCTTAATTCTGCCCCTTGAAGCTGTAATACCATTCACCCTCTAGGCTTAGGTGGGCTTTTGATTAGGCAGTGATTATTTGCTTCAGCCATCTCCATGGATTTTATTTTCTCTCTGTCTCCTTCTGCTATAAATCCCTGTCAACCTCTTTTGTTAGTGCCTTGGCTTTCTAAAATATATTTGTTTTTCTAACAAAGTAGAAGTAGGTGTGTGAATGTACAACAGGATCAGAAAATATATGCTGAATTTACTGTGTGGAAGCTACTGACTTGACATTTTTCTCTCTTCTTTAAGCTAAGGGCTATGAATATGTCTTGGAACCATCACCAATTCCATTACCACTGGAGAAGCCACAGCAGACTCGAGTCTTGCAGGTGTCCTGTGGGAGAGCCCATTCCCTGATCCTGACAGATAGTGAAGGAGGTATAATGTTGCTTGTGCTGGTGACAAGGGATGCCTGACTATGCTTTTGTTAAAAGCTCAGAAAAAGATTGTCTCCTGTCGTTTAGAACTGGACCCCAGGTAGACTGTTTGCACTGTAAATGGGGTACAGGTAGCTGTTGGCCTCTGTGGGATTGCTGCTGCAAGGAAGAGACATGAGCTCTGCTGGGCTTGAGCTGTAAATGTGTTGGGAGTGTAAATGTGTGTTCACTGCAGGGCTTGTCTGGTCCCAGGCCCAGCTGAAGCACAGCCTGTTTGTCTTGTTCACTGGATGTGTTTTTGAATGTAGCTTTGGATGACTATACCAATACTCCTGTGTTACTTTCCTCTGGAAGCTGTGGAATGCTGCATTTATACAAGCAGTTAATTAATAGCCTTTTATAAATAAGATCCTGTTTGGGAATTGTCTCTCCATGTCTTTGGGAATTCTGTGGTGCCGAGGTGTCAGTGCGGTGCTGAGCTACCTGGTGCAGATTCTCAGTGGATGAGCTGGTTGGTTGGTTGATTTACCACTCCAGTGGAAACTCTGATCTATTCCTGAGTCTCCTTGACAACAGCAGGGTGATCTAGCAGTTCCTGATGAACAGCCAATGGGCTCAAGGTACTGCTGCTGTGCCGGCCTCAATATCACTGGGTGTTGTTGATAGAAATGGATTCAGTCACTTGAATTCAAGTGGACTTAGCTTTGAAAAAAGCTTATGCCTATTTTATCATTACTGTGCTCCACGTTTCAGACTTAGGACAGCATGAAAATATTTTGTGGACCTGAAAAGAGGCTTTCAGGGGATTGGGCAGTAATAAAACTAACGCATTTTATCACTGTTTCTCAGTTTTCACAATGGGAAACAATTCTTTTGGACAGTGTGGCCGGAAGGTTGTTGAAGATGAAATTTACAGGTGAGAATTCAAAGATCCTAAACTTTCTTAGTGTTAAAAACATAATTGCTTGAAAAAAACCCTGCAGAAAACCCTGAAGGTGAGAAAATTCAGGTAGTAATTTAGTATTAAGAAGTCTGAGGACAGGCTTTTGTGCTGCAGGCATCATACAAGCAGCCTGGCTTTGAACCCAGGCTGAGCACTTGACGTTCTGGTGGCTGCATTTACAAAAGACAGAGGGATGGTCAGCATGAGACAGTTCTCCAAGGGCATAGTGAGAAAAGCGAGCCTTCATAAATTGCTCGAGGTAGTTGGTGTTAGTAGTTAGGCTTTATCCCTTTAGCCCTCAGAGTGCACTTGCTGTTCTTCAGAGTGTTAGAAATGCCATGTAGTTATGGGAGAAGTGTCCTTTTGAGTCTCTGCTGTAACTGGTTCTGAGTCTGTAGTGCCTTTCCTTCATAGGGTTTTCTGTGGGCCACACCAAAGCATATGCTTAAAATGTTCTGTAAGATAGTAATGAATAAGTGGATAGTGGAAATATGTTAGTGGAAGTTTTTGATTCCCCAGCAGGAACTGGAAGAGAATTTACTTGTTCATTGCTCTCTCTCTGAACCACAACACTTGGACTGCAGAGTTTGAGAAAATGGCTGAAATTGGGTAGCTTTTGTTAAACCTGATACTTCAAGTCTGCCATTGAATTGTTCATAATTCCTGGTATTGTGGAAGTATGACAGCAATGCTCGCACTACATTGTTATTTGGTATATTTGATTAGTCTCTAGTTAGCAATAGTGTTTATGTAGATGCTGTACTATTATGTAGCGTCTGTGCTTGTTCTCAGCTAGGGACCATCTTTAAAGATTGCTCGTATTCCCAGTTCCCATGAGAGTTCTTAACTTCTTAAATAAGACAATGCAAAATTATGTTCCTTCTTCCTGCAGTTATTTTGCTGTGGAACTGCATGTGAATGAGTCTCTTCTTGTAATAGTAAAGTGGCTTTGAGTAAAGGCAAGTTTACCTTCTCGTTTTTCAGTTCAGTCCTCTGAAATCCTCTGTGTTGCCTTTTCTTTTCTTGGTGGTTGTTTGGTGTCCAGTGAAAGCCATCTCATTCATCAGCTGAAGGAGTTTGACAGCAGAGTTGTCCAGGTAAGAGGATTATCTGAACTAAAATTCTGAAGGTAGATTGGAAGCCAGCTGAACAGCTGAGCTATGGGGATGGTGGTTGTTGGCATGAAGCCAAACTTAAACCAGTAAGGAATGCTGTATCTTTACTCATCAATACTGGGTCCAGTCCTGTTTACATTTTTGCTAGTGATCTGGATAGCTAGCAGCTTAGCAGATGACATAAAACTGAGGAGTGGCTGGTAAACCAGAGGATGGTGCTGCCATCCAGAGGCTGGAGAAATGGGCCTGTGTGAACCTCATCAAGTTCACAAGAAGAGCCAAGTCCTGCCATTGGGGAGACACCACTGTGTGCTGCAAGTGACCGGTGGGGAGGCAGCTCTGTGGAAAAGGTCCTGGGGGTCCTGGTGGACACCAAGTTGACCATGAGCAGGCAGTGTGCCTTAGCTGTGGAGAAGGCAAGTGGTACCCTAGGCTGCATTAGGAGGAGTGTTACCTGCAGGTCAAAGGAGGTGGTTCTTCCCTTCTACCTAGCTCTGGTGGTGAAGTCATACTCACGAGTACACTGTCCATTTCTGGGCTCCCCAGTACAGGGAAGTCATTCTGACCTCATCTCTTTCTGTCCTGATTTCTTATTCCCCTTGTTGCTTTTATATTGCTTCAGAGTTGTTTTAGTTTGAATTTTGTATTTCCCTTTTCAAAAGTGAGTTATGAGACCATCCATTTAGACTAGACAGCATTTCTCTAGGGCAGGTTTCTAGGAGAGCAAGGGACTGAGTGCAGGGCAGCAGAAATGCCACTATGGCTGCCCTGGCTGTAGTATTCCCTGAAGCAGTTCATTAGTGTGTCTGTGCCCCTGTAGTCATTCTCTGTGGGCAAATATTGCTCCTGTTCCAAGGAGGGGTCATTCATTTAGATCCACTTAATGAGACTGTGGCATGGTACATCCTGAAAATGTTTTGAATTAGGCTCGTAAACTTCTGTTTGGACTTTTCATGGGTTTATTTTTTCAAGGGGATTGAATACTTGATACCAGTTTGTAGCCAGATAACCACAGTTACATGCTTAATATTGGTAGTCACTCTCTTAACTTGTTGATTAAATCCCTTTAATCTTTGGCTAATTTTTAATGTCTGCTTTTGAATGGCTTTTTGCTTGACTTTAATTCATGCTGAGCCTGTGGCAGACATAATTACTAGTTCAACATAAATGTAGATTTGAGAACAGCTGTGTGCCTGGAGCACTTACATGGCAAGGAATCAATAGCAGTTTGTAGCTGGCATCAAGAGCCATGTGGTTAGCACTCTGGGAAGGGAGAGCTCTTATTTACTCTTTGCTGTTTTATTGTGTTGTACTGCTGAATCAAGCTTGCTTTCCTTGTTTTGGATCAACTGCAGCATCACTGCCCATAAAGAAAATTCTGCTGTTTTCAATCTTCTCTGTCAATGGAGCCATTTGATCAGCAGAGAAAGGTCAAAATCTGAACTGATGGGCATTGTACAGGCTTATTGCTTAATTTTTCTGCCAGTAACACTTCATTACATCAAGTTTGAGCACGTGACCTTTCCTGAACAGCTCTGACTTTTTGTTTGTGTGCAGGTAGTGTGTGGGCAGGACCACAGTCTATTTAGAACCAAGAAAGGTGCAGTCTATGCATGTGGATGGGGAGCTGATGGACAAACAGGTAGGAGCTCAGCTCAGCTTGCTTTTCAGCAAGCTCTCCTAATTCAGAGATTCTGGCGTGTATTTGTCGTGCACGTGTGGACAGAAAGGGGCTGATATGTTTCCAGCTGTGTGCAGGTTTCTCAGTACTCTTGTGTAATTACTGAGACAGTCCAGTTCATTTTTGGAGGAACTTTAGGATGCCGCTCTAGAAAGCAAGCATGCAATCTGAGGAGAGTGTGTCTACTGTTTAAAGCTTCTGAAGGGATGTGGAAGTGATATGGGCAGCTTAGTTCCCCAGTTCTGTGCAGGCTTTGCCTTCGTGATTCTTGTTTCAGGGTCTGTTTTTCTTCTTGCTCTTTTGAGCTGACTGAGACCTTTGGCAGCTGCTGCTGTCTTGGCAGGCCAGGCCCTTATCTTTGGCCAGGCCCTTTTTCTCATAGCTTTTGCTGTCAGAGAACTCCTCACAGTTATTCCTACTGTTTAATCCTTCTGCTGCTCCCAAAGCTGTTTTCTTCCCATGGTTCTTTTGTGCCAATATACTGTAGCCCATCTTTCTATCATCTACATTCTGGTCTTTTTTCCAGGCAGCAATATGTCTTGTAAAGCATTTGCTTCCCAGCCTCTTTTGCCACTTCCCTTGCTGTTGTCTAACTGATTGCAGTGTGCTGTCACTCATGGCTCTCCTTGAAGAAGACAGGATGCAGCTGGTTTGTGAACTTCATCTCTGTCAGGATATCTGCCTGGCTTGGTTACTGTTCTTCAAACACTTTGGTCCATGCAGACAAGAGAGATGCGACTTTTCCAGGTGTGATCGTATAGATCTTGTGTACTCCAGAGGTAGTTTTGGCCAGTGGAAGTAGTATTTGTGGCTTGTCTGTTGAAGTTGGTAGTTAAGCAGTATGGACAGAAAGATTTCTTTTGGAGGATGAGTGATTTTGTTACATGACGGAATGGTCCTATGCAGGCATTGAAAGTGTGTCTGGAAAAAAAATTCTTCATCTCTCTACTTTTTCTTTCAGGTCTTGGACACTACAACATCACCAGTGTTCCTACTAAGCTACGTGGTGACATTGCTGGAGTAAACATTATCCAGGTCTCTTCCTATGGAGACTGTTGTCTGGCTGTTTCAGATGAAGGAGACCTCTTTGGTTGGGGAAATTCAGAATACCTGCAGTTGGCATCTGTCACAGACACCACACAGGTCAGTTGGCCTGGGAGTGTGTTTTCACATGTTCCAGTTTAGCTGCTGTGCACAGAGTTAAAAATTGCACTGTTCCGGGTCTTTCTGACAGCAGTATAAATTGATAGAAACTAGCACTATTAGTGGGCATCTTTTACCTCTGCTTACAAAGCCAACCTGTCTGACACATTTGTATAAATTTAGGACAGTATATTTCCCATCTTTAACAGGCAAAGGCTTGTCTTGCCTTACACCAGTTTCTTAGTCTAAAAACCCCATGTTCTTTCTCTGTTCCATGGACTTTGCACCCAGTTGAAGCCCAACTCAAGTGCTTTTGCAAGTTTCAGGACAGGAATTAGTCTTTTGACTGGCTAAGTTACAATTTTGAGTAGAAATCTGTAGTAGGTTTATAACTGAGTCTTAACTAAATTCCAGTGTCTCACAGATAAAAGGCTTTTTGAGCAAACTTACATGGGTCAAAAATACAGTGCGGACTTCATACTGGGAATTGTAGTACTGACATAATTAGGCAGATGGTCTTATCTTACAGTTAGTTTAGGAAGTGGCGTCAGGGAATTAATAGTCAAGCTGTTTTTGGCAGAAGGCTAAGAGCAGACAATTGCATTAGAATGGCTTTAGCAAAATTTTAGAAACCTTTTTTCCCATGCCTCTCCTGATGTATCCTTAATATATGGCTAACTGCTAAGACCTATAAGGCCTTAGTATTAAGGTTATGCTGTGTAGTAGTTTTCCTGGCTGGGTGCTTGATGGAGGTCAGAGGGGTCTGAAATGGATGAATGGCAGAATGAGAGTCTTAGCTACAATATCGATAAAGTCCAAATTGTGGAGTAGCAGAGCCGAGAAATCAGAGATTGCCCTTGACATATGTCGAGCTGTGTATGTTTCCATTGTGTTGGACTGTACCAGAAAAGTGCAACTTTCTTAAAGTGATTTTTCCCTGTGTCCAAAAATGACACTGCAGACCAAATTTTAGTGATCTAGTCCGTTGTGGAAACTGACAAATACGCTCATCTATTGACTTTCCTGTTTTGTCCGATTTGGAGAGCCAGAGATAGAAGCAGACATGAGGCATTCCCAGCCTTATTGCCTTGCATATAAGCTTTCCAGTGGATCACTTTTTCTGCCTTGTCCTCACCTTAATGAATTTCATGTAGGTTTTTTTTTTTTAGTTTTGAGACTTGCACTTGCTGTTTTTCAGGCAATAAAGTTTGTATCAGGAATCCAGTGTATGTAAGCTCTAAGTAGACCTAGAGAACAAGTTAAAGTGTGTGTCTAGTTTGCAGTTTACCTTGTCTCTAACAACTCTTCTGCAATCTCATACAGGTGAATGTTCCTAGACATTTGCCTTTCAAGATTGGGAAGATAAAGGAGGCTGCCTGTGGAGGGACAGGCAACATTGTGCTAACGGGTAAGTTTGCTTCTAGAATCATCCACTTTAGTGCAAGGTTATCATCATGGAACAAACATCTTGTTTTGTGGAAACAGGGAAGGACTGTCTCTTGTGAGGAAAGCTGTAAGACTGAGAAACCTGTGTTTTAAGAATGTACTAGAGGAGTTGTTTTCACTAGTGCAGAGCATTGCTTCCAGTGTGTACCGTTTTGAGAGCTTCTGCAGACTAGAGCAAAAGCATGGCTGCTGTTGGCTGTTCTGATCTACTTTGCTGGTCATATGGGCCACGTGTGGTCTATGACGAGTATGGATATAGGGTGGAAGGCAATACTTGAGAGAAAGAAGAGCCCTTCAGATTCCATATGAACCTGGCATCTTTATAAGTCTTGATAAACTAGGATGGAAAGTAGAGAGGTCTGAGAACAGTGAAACTCTGCAGCAGGTTCTTAGTAACTGTTCTTTGGATTGTCAGTAACTGGGGAACACAGCCCTTGGGTTGCTGAGTGAAGGAATAAGAGGGAGAGGATTGTACTACTTTTATGAAGCATTATCTCAAGGAAGATGTTCATATTTATGATGGGATTGTCGTGATGATCAGACATTTGAGCTTCTAGTGTGAAGAGAATAGAGCTTACTGACATAAAACTTACTCTGTCCACACTACCCAACTGCTGACTTTCCTAGGCACCCAGCTTAAGGCAGAAATGCCAGGCAGAGTGGTGAACTTCCTGCTGGTTTGGGCATGCCTCTAAAGGGAAAGCCATAATAATAAACCCTCAGCCTCCGTCACACCCGTCAGTAAGCTGAAGTATTTTAGCCAGCATAACTTTTCCCATAAAAATTTTGCCTGGGAAGCTTGATCTACTTACACATCTTAGGAAAAGATTGAGGCATTTGGAAGAGAATGCATTGTTTGCAGATTCTAAATAATCAAAAGGTGTTAAGACTGATCTGGGAAAAAGGAAAATATCCCTTTGGTTCTAATTAACTGTTGGTCATGGTATGAATTTCACAAGCACAGGATTTCTTACAGAATGTGTTCTTATTGTAATACAGAAGAAGGAAATGTTTTTGTCTGGGGATATGGAATTCTTGGGAAAGGACCAAACCTAATAGAGACAGCAGTGCCAGAGATGATCCCACCCAGCCTTTTTGGGTGGTCAGACTTCAGTCCAGACATCCGTGTTGCTCGTGTTCGCTGCGGACTCAGCCAGTTTGCAGCACTCACAAGTAAGTTTCTTGCTCTACTGTCACTGAGAAGTGACAATGCTGTGTTATTAGCAGAAAAAAAGAAAAACAGAAAAAGAAAGATGGGTGCTATTTTGGGGTTTGTTTTTCTTTCTTGAAACTGAAAGCACACTGGAATGCAGCAGAGGGAGGCGGGCAGCACATTTACAGATGTCAGCATGGTTTCTGACATACCTACTGTGCCAACTTAGGCTTTAATTAAGAAAGTGTTATTTGTCTAAAGCAAAAAAAGTCCCTTCTCTCAAGCAGAAACTGGGAAGGTTTTCTCATTTCCCTGTACAAAATCAGTCAGTCTGTTGCACTTTAGCAGCAGCAGGAATTTATGTGATAAATGAACAAACAGAAACTGAGTCTAAATGGAGGTAGATGTCAGGGTTTCTTGGTGCTTCTGGCCAAGTGAGTTAACAGCCTGAGGTGGGCGGACCCAGACATTTAATATGCAAAGACTGTGACACTGTGCTCTGTGTTCCCTGTGCAGGTTTACAGCCTTTGAAGGTTTGGAGTTTGAAAGTCATCTAACATCAGGCCAGCAGAGGGCAGCAGCATAGAGAAACAGCGAGTGCTTGTGGGGGTGAAAAGTGCTGGTGCTGGGTCCCTAGGGATGAGCTGTATGCATGACACTGTTAGTGTGGTTGCAGGGTGCTTGTAACTGGGCTCCCTTTGATATTCAGGAAGCATCTGTATTCTATTCAAATTGTACATACATTATAGATTGTGTTTTGGTTGTCTCTGCAGTGGAGCTGATCCAGACACTTTCAAGATCTACACATTTTCCTGAGGAGTGTAAAACTCTTCAACTCTGTTTTTTGCTTTTCCTCAGCTGTCTTTAGAGGATCACTTCTGTCAGGCAGCCGAATAAGCAGCTTGGGACAGATCTCATGGCCTTGCTTAACAGATCTGCTCTGCTAATAGCTGATGTGGATCAGTTCCAATTGTCTGACCTACAGCACAAACTATTCACTTCACAAATGATTTGCTGGAATCTCTTCTGCTGTACTCTTTCTTGAAATAAAATTTCAAAGTTAGAGCTGTAAGAAGGGGAAACAAAGACTTATGCATGGAACTTGTTGCTTGTCCTGCTCATTAGGCATCATTTTCCCCAAAGAGAAGTACATTTGCTGTGCCTTGGAGTGGCTGTCATACTGATTATATAACCCTGTATATTCCCAGAAGCACTGTAGGCACATTTGCAAGCATCACAAGTCTTCCTTTTTAATGTCTCTGTTCTTTTCTATTCTTTTTTTCTCCTATATAGACAGAGGAGAACTGTTTGTATGGGGCAAGAATCTAAGAGGGTGCCTGGGAACTGGAAGAATGGAAGACCAGTATTTCCCATGGAGGGTAAGGATGGTGATATTAGGGCCAGGAGTATATTCTTTGGCTAGTTTTTGTTATCCTGAGGACAAGGACCATCATTTGCTGTGTGGTTTTGTTGAGTAATTCTGAAGTGTTGAGTAATTCTGAAGAAGTAGAAGCCTAAAATGACTATAGAAGTGCTTTGTTTTCTAGAGTTCCTTGTGTAGCCTGCTTAGGGATGGAGGTATTTAGTAAACATTTTAGTTTGCTACACCAGTAACAATTTCAGATCCCAAAACAGCATGTGGTGCTGTGCCCCCCACATTTGAACAGTTCTCAGCTCCTTGCTGTCCACTGTCATCTACCTGCTGCCTTTACTGCCTTATCCCTCCCCTTCTAACCTGTGCTTCACTTTCATATGTGCTGCTAAGAAAACCATCTGTATTAGTAGTCATCTGTCCCAAAAGACACATTACTAATCTAAATTAGGAGAATGTTTTGGTCATAGTGATCAAACTGTAGTAACTACAGGTCCACATAATGTTGGGCTTCTTTTGCAGCTGTGGTTGTGGATCATTGGGCTGACTCTGAGGTTACATACGAGATCCTAACTCAAGTTTTTTCATAGCTGTTGTACAATGCTTCCAGCTCCACTCCATTCTCTCAGATGGCTCTGAGAACCAGACTCAGTGCGTATAGAAGAGTCTTTGGCTCTCGAGTCCAGCACTCAGCCTAATAGATGTTCCTGGTTTCCATGAAGGCCAAGTAAGAGAGGAGGGAGGCAATCAGTTGGACCACCCTGGAGTCCCTGTCCCTGTGTGTGAACTTGCAGTGGATATGCCTCTGTAATATGCTTTCTTCTCCTTTTAAAAATGAACAAAACCAGGCCAGCTCTAGAGCATTTACCTAAAATCACACTGCTGTGGCTGAGTGGAATTTCTGAATTCACCAAATGTGGCACATCCAGGTTTCCCTAAGCATGAACACTGGGGGTTATGCTGCTTCAGATAGCTAGCTCCTGTCTAACAGTGCTGTATGATGTGATCCTTGTCCGTGACCTCCTCCTCCCCTAGAACTGGCCAGATGTCCTCTCTCTTAGCTCTAAGGAAAAACTTCCTTTTTTAGCCTCTGCTTTCCTCAAGTTTGAAGTCAACTTTAAGTGAAGGAGCTGTAACTTCAGGAGTGAGGAGCTGGTCTCTTAGCATCAAAGCACAAACTGCCTTAGGCTGAGTTGAGCCTTTGCCTTATTCCGGTTCTTGCTGATGAGAGAAGAGGCAAATCCTTGTGCTTGGGCAGATGCTTTGTTGTTTAGATTATGCTCTCTGTTCAGTCATGCTGCTTCTGCTGCTGAACAGATGGGCTGAGGCTAAAGTCTCTTCCTGGTCTGCTAGTGAGCTGGCTCTCCTGTCCGTCAAAAGCTTTATGTGCTTCTGTGAAGGCAAAAGAGGAATGTTTCACAGCTTGATGCACAAGCATGCCTGGTGCTGAATCTTACTCTTTCTGGGTTTTCAAGGTGACGCTTTCATTGGTACAAGTCTGAAACCAGCTGGCATGTTGAGCAGAAGAAGGAAAATAGGAAATATCAGGTGCAAAGTACTAGCTTGAAAAATAATCCACTCTCATGTATCTGATCCAGGTGACTGTACCCGGTGAGGTGGTGGATGTGGCATGTGGAGTTGATCATATGGTAAGCATGGTCAAGTCTTTTACCTAGGAGTGCTGCTGAGCCTCAGCACTGTCCCAGGGCGATGACAAGCTCCTTGGAAAGTAAGACTCATTCTGTGAAGACAAGTGATTGTGAGCAGAGACAGCCATAGCAGTGCCTGGGTGTGTTGTCATCTCTGCATCGCTGAAAAGCTCTGCCCTGGCTGCAGGAAAGAAGCACATTTCCCAAGGAGTGTGGTAATGCAAGGAGTACTCTAGGTGGTTCATGATGAGCTCCCTAAGAGTCTGAGGCCCAGACCCAAGCTGGTGTGCCCATCTGCAGCTGAGGATGAAGAGAATGTCCCTCAAAGAAGACTGTCATGGGATGAAATCTACAGCACAGGACATTGCTTTATGGACATTTTGTCACCAGCTCTAGGGTGTCAGTGTTGGGAAGAGACAAACTATTTCTCAAGTGAAAAGTGGTTTTTTTATAACTATTTTTCAAGTGGAAGAGAGGATTGTGCTGGCTGTTGAAGCCCAACACAGCTGTCCTGGGTAGCCACCCTCAGCTGCACTGTGCCTGGGCTGCTGTCCCATGCGGAAACTGGATGCACAGCTGGATGCGGAGTGGTGGCCTGGAGGTTCTTACTGGCATTTTGTGTCAGCACTGAACGCTGAACACCTGAGGAACACATTCGAAGAGTGAGAACCTGTTTGCAGGGGAAGTACTATTAAATAAGACAGCAGGGAAAGATCAGTCGTAGGCTCTCTGTGCTGCTGTGGCTGTGGGGACAGATAGATGGTAACAAAAGCCCATCTAGCCTATTGAGGGAGGCTGGAAACAAAGCCCCTGCTCAGCTTGCTGCAGAGTCTGTGCTCAGGCATGGATGTCAGCAGTGCTCACCACTTCTCAGTTACTGTTGTCTCCTTGTGCTGATCATGCACCACTGTCTTTGATTTTTTGGGGGGGACTCCCTGCACTCTTTCTGTTTTCAGAGTACAGTGGCTCTCACTTGCAATTAACTAGGGGTTTCAGGATTGCCTAGCAGGGGAAGGACTCTTATGGATGAGAAGCAGAGCCTAGTTTCTTGGTACCTTCTTTATCAGTAAGCTGATGAAGATGGAATGCAACAGCTGTGTGTATCTGTAGCAGGCACTTACCCAATCTCACACCCAAATGTGGGAAACTGTCTTCTGTGAAACACTCCAAACATCAGGCACAGTTGTCTTTTCTGTCTGTGTGGGATACATCTAACTGCAGAATTGCGTCAAAATCCAAGCTGGTATGTTTTAAATAAAGTGATTATAGAGTCTTTATTGGTCATAACATGAGCAGCTCTGTTTTGCACTCTGAGTTTAAACTTCAGCATTTTGATTTGCAGTGATGTGACAGGAAACCACTTCTGTCAGCTGAACCTGCAGGACTGATACTCTTGTAGTCAGCACTGTATCAGTTGCCCCAGGGCACACCACATACTCACTTTGTGGCGTCATTAGATGATATTCTATACCAGAATGGTATAGAATATATTGGGATTTAGACTTTACCCTGATGAAATAAGTCTTGAAGAGCTTTGCATAAAATACAGGAAAAGAGAACCAAAGTACACAGGAATTACGACATCTCTCAGTTCTTAATGACGTTCCTGTGTAGTGGGTATTGCTTTGGGTGGGTTGAGGCAGAACAAGCAGAAAGCTACTGTGAAATTGGCAGGCCTTCACTGCTTGAATTCCCAATTAGTTGGCTTTAATTTATACCTGATTCTACATGTGACTTGGGCAACTTGTGCTGCCCAAGCATATCTTGTTGGCCTCATGGGAGTAGCTGTGCCCTTTCAACCTGGGCAGGCTTATTAAAGCATTGAAATACATTGAACTACAAAAACTCTGCTAAAGAAAGGTGTTATAATTCCTTTCAAGAGTGTTGCTGTTGAGGAGGGGGAGGGTTAGTGCTGGGCTCTCAGCTGTTCTTGTTCACGCCTTGCGGGACTGGGCCTTCTGCAGAGCTGGAGTGAGTTACTGCCATGTCATACCTTGTGTTGCAGACTTGCTGTGCAATAAATTGGAAATTCTGTGTGTTAATGAGATGACAGTGAGGTCTTTGGCCCTAAATAGAAGTGTATGGCTTAATGCCATGGGGGTATTTTCATTACAGTGGCTGTGGGCGTTCTCAGTCACAATGCTTGGTGGGAACAAGGTTAGTGGCAGTGAGTCTGCAGTCCAGCAAGTACCAGCACTGACCCTTCTTTTGGATACAGGGGCCTGGGGGGAGCCTGACCTTGGCCAGGTGCTGCCCATGCTGCTCTGTTACATCTCTCCTGCCCCCAGCAACAGGACAGGGGGAGAAAATCTGAAGGAAAGCTTGTGGGCTGGGACAAGGACAGGGCTTCACTTGTTACCATCATGGGCACATAGACTTATGTTTGGGACATTATTTTATTGCCGGTGAAACAGAGCAGGATCATGAGGAATAAGAAGAAATCTAAAAGTGCCTTTCCCATACCTCTCTCTTTACAGGTTCAACCTTACTCCTGGCTTTCCTACCTCCTCCCTTTCCTGCACTGACCTTGGTGTTTCTGCATGGTTGTCTCTCACAGATTCTCGTTCCTCTCTCCTGGCTGCTTCTGTGCAGCAGTTTTTCCCCCTTCTAAAGTGAGTTATCCCAGAGGTGATGCCACTGTCGCTGACGGTCTTGACTAAGAAAATGAAAATATCCTGTTCTCCTCACTACCCCTTACCTGTTGAAGGCAGCCCCAACCTCCATGGCTTGTTCTTCTCCCACAGGATGGAGGGGCCAGGGGTGTAGAGGAGCCCTGCCATGCTGGGGTGGCCCCAGCTCACTACCAGTGTGCGCTGGAAGGCAGCTTTGTATCATTTTGTCCTTCAAAGTAGGCAGCCCAAAATATACCTGCATGCCTAAATATACCTGCAGCGAGGGGGGTGGGGACCAGGGATGCACATGGGGAGCAGCTCAAATTAGAGCTGGAATAACATACTTGATTTGGCATTGATTACACAAGTCATTTGCCCTCTGAACAGCACTGTGCTGGCGTGTTTGGCTTAAAATAACCCAGAAGGCCTTCAGGATGAGCCCGCAGGTGCAGAGCCCTGTGCATGTTCAGCTTGAAGCAACACTGTGGCCGAGGGCTGAAGGAGCTGCAGGAGGGATGGGTGATAGGTTCAGGCCCAAGTGCCCTGTCCACACAAGGGGCTGCTGGCAATTCCCTGCTGGAGAGCTGGGCCCTGGGCTGCCCTGTGAGCCCCTGCACAGCAGGGGTGGGCTCATCTGTCAGCAAATTGCCCAGCTAGGGATCAAACACATGAGCGCCTGTAAAACAAAGATTATCTTTGGCACTTGCTGCATTACAGCACTCTTTTTCTCTGTAGAATCCTTCAAAAACAAATGACTCAGAGAACTAATAATTAGCCTGCAGCATTCAAAATACTCCTAAAATAATATTACTTCACCATGACTCATCAGAGTCTATTTTTGTAGCATTTTTTCCAAGGGGCTGGAGCCTTGCCCATCCCACAGTGCACCAGTACCTCCTGCTCAAAGGTGTGAGCTAGGACAGAGGTAAGACAAATGGTAAATGCCTCTCAATGTGTGCAGTGTCTTCAGGGTGTAAACACCAATTTAACAGTCTAAATCCTGATATTTAACCTAAGGTGACAGTTGCTTTTGCAGGGAGCTACAGTCAGTGCTGAGATTGTATGGCAACTGCCTGTGTTGTTCTGTTTAATGTGTGTTTTAAGGGATTAAACCCTCAAGGCAGTGCTCTGCAATAAAACTGCATTCCAGATGAGCAATCCCACACTAATATTTTACATAAACGCTCTTACACTTGACTAGACAAGGAGAAAAAGGGTTACACTATGCTAAAAAGGAGATACTTTTCTTGACCACAGTTTATGTGCATGAGCTGCTTCCCTTTAAATATCCACTCTAAATGGTTACAGCTGTGATAGGGTGATGATTACACCCGATGTCAGTTTTTCTTGCACCCTTCACCCAGGTTCATCAGCTCCTTCTCTCAAAGAAACATGTGGCAAAGGCACTGCGCAGCCACACTGCTGACCGAGACTCAGGACCCACCCTAAAATAGCGGGTGACTGCCCTAAAATAGTCTGTGAAGGGGCTGAGGTTGTGACCCTGCTGCTGCTGGGCTGTAGGGCTCCGGGGATGCTCTGCTGGGATCTCTGCTAGAGCTCTCCAGACTCATGGGCATCACACACTGTGGTGAGCAGGTAAAACTAGGTCTGATGAGTACACTAGCAGCATACTACTGACTTTAAGGGAATAGGATGGGACAGGTTTGGTGGCTGCTGGAGAACAGCTGGAGTATGAAGATGGTGGTGGGTACCATTTGTAGGTGAACAGTACACCTGATGACAAGTCCGGGACACCAGAGAGACTTGGCGATGTCTTCTAGCTTTCCTACATGGAGTGGATGGAAGTGAGGCCTTGTGTGACTGTTGGTGAAAGAAATTGGAGCTACATCTTAGAGACAATGCCAAGCTCTGCTTTATTTTCATCAGTTTGATCAGTACAAAAGCAGACAGCATAAGTTTCAGTTTTTATTCTTTTTTTCATTTTAATTACTTTACAAAGTACAAAATATACTGTAATTTATTTTGGAACGTTAGGATTTTTTCTTTTTTTTTTCTGGTGGTTTTTTTTTTCATACAGTACATAAATCTCAGCTTTTCAGCATAAGACCAGCAAAGAAAAGCAGCATGTGCACTCACTGGGAAAGCAAAGCAGCCACTTCTCAGCTCCACATCGTGCACAGTACACAATCCCCAGCTGCCACCACCATTCCCTCTGCCCTGTCCTGTAACATCCCCCCTTGTGCAGAGGCCACAAAGGGAACTGATGGATTCAGCCTCCCCCGTGCCTTGTGCCCCCAAGCTCACAGGAGCTGCTGCCCACCCACAGGCGCGGTGCTCAACCCCACTGAGTGCACGGGCTCTGCCCACGCAGCAGGCGAGAGCAGCCTTCTCATGGCCACAGCCCAGAGCAAGGGTGTAGCACAGGCCCCTGCACTGGGAGGACCATCCCCCCTCCCTGTCAGTTTGCATTAGTCTGGTAATTACAGAGAAATAAATACACATTTTTTGCATACTCCCCTCCCTTTCCCATGATGTTTCTGGGAGGTGAGCAGGGAGGAGAGACTGCAGGTCAGGCTTCCCAGCCCCACATCAGCCAGTATGGTGGTATTTCACTTACAGGGCAAATGATACATAAATAACTTATTAAATAAAGTCCTGAAGATTTGTGTTTCCAAGCAGCCAGGGAACAGAGGGGACCCTGTTCCCAGCTGGGCAGCTTCTGCACCAGGAGCCTCTTTTCTCTCCTGGCGGTTCTAGAAATGTTGAGTTTGTGCTGTGGCCATCATAGGCATCTGGGGGGAATCTGGGTTCCCTTTTAAGTACAGAGAGAAATGCTCACTCTTGTTCAACCACTTGAGGCACTAATAAAGTGATGCTGCACTATAAGAAGGGCCAACCGCCTCCTGACAAGCCCTGAATGTGTGTAGTACAGGTGGGGTTGAGGTGTAATCCTGCACTCTGACCCTGCAGGGTGACAGCTTGCTGCAGCTTAGCCCAGAGGAACCAAACTAAGAATCTGCCCTAAGCACTCATGAGGAGAATGAGGCTCCCCCTGTGCAATGCTCCCTCTGACATGACCATCCCTGCCTGCCTCATGGTGCCCAAATAGCAGGACATGATGAGCGTGAGGCAGTGTTCCCTGTGCTGCAGGCCAAACTCATTGTGAGGTGGGGCTGCAGATTCAGAGTGTGTTCCCTGGGCACTGTGGCACCAAATGGCTTGGTGGTGGGAGCAGGTGAGCATGTTAACCAAACTGAGGTCATCTCCCCCCTGCACTTTCAGTGAAAGCAAGAGCAGAATGAGCTGTATAGGGAGTAACAGAGAGGGAATGACACAAACTCTTCAAAAGGCTGAAACAGCATCCAAAGCTGGATCCTACTTTGAGTCACTGCCCAGGCATCCTCCTCCTTTGCGTGTCCCAAGAGCCATGGTCATCCTACCATTCTGGTCACCAGGATGAGTGTGCCCTCTGTCACTGCTGTCCTCAGTTGCTGCAGACACAGCATCGGAGGACAAGGAAGTACTGGCAGAAAACATGACTGCCACAGTGCTAAAATCAATGTCTTGCTCCTCAACTTTATGTTTCTTGAGTTCCAAAGCCAATCCTGGAGCCCATGCTCCAGGTTTACCCTGGAATACCCAGCAATAGGAATACCCAGCAATAGGCAGCAGCGGCAGGGGACACAACCATGCTGGCTGTGACACTGAGCACAATCCTGGGTTCGAACGTGCCACTACCCTCTGCATTTCCAGATACTGACCTGGGCACTAACAGTACTCAGATGCAGTTCTAACACCCCTACTATCAACAGATTGGCAGGATTATTTGTAGCAGCAGTAGCAGAAGAATTTTGGTGAGAGATGAGGGCAGCCCTGGATCCAGCACAACCAGAAGCACCTAGAAAAGACTGCCGTGAGACACTGATCTGCTCCGTTCCACCATGCTATCATTGGAGCAGTTCACAATTGCAGGGCAGATAAAAAACTGGAGTAAGGAAGCACTGGGGCTTGTAGGGGACCCTGGTAGGCCGGGTCTCCAGAGAATGAGGGCATGATTCATTTTTAATTCTATGAATACAACTAAGAAAAGGTGGCTAAGGTCATTGAGCTGCAGCAGACAGTGTCTTCTAATGGTTGAAGGAAAAACTGTGCTCTCCTTACAGAGCCACCCTCTTTGTGCCCTGAACACTCCAAATCTGGCACCAACACACAAACACACACTGCCAGGGAAAACACAGAGGTTTGTTCCCAAGAAGGAGACATTAAAACTCAAGGATTTCTTCAAGAGCAGGCCTGGTTCAATAGCCTGCCTCTACATGTACTGCTGCAGGGGAATGGCATGGCTGGAGGGCAGACCCCAAACCCTGTGCCTCAGGGCTGAGCCACAGCAGTACAGTCCTGCTCTCTGTGTAGGTAGGTCTTGCCTGGAGGCAATGATGCCAGGTCTGCTGCTCCCACAGTTCTAACAGCAGCACCAGCTCTTCAGGTAATTTCAGTGACCTCAAAAATTGAGTCCCATCCCAAGGCTGGCATTAGAAATAATTGCAAGAAACAGCTACAACAAAGGCTATGGGTTTTTTCTCTTTTGCCCTATATATACAACCTTCTGGCCCCTTCCTTCAATATCCCCCACACGGCAAATGCTCCTTTGCTCTTCCCACCAACCACAAACCTGCAGAGAAGACTGTTAATTTTCTTCAGCAGAAGGGAAATTCACGTTGCATCCCCCTCCAGCTGACAGGCATGAGCCTGTGTGAACAGCAAGGACATGGAGGGCGAGAGGGTGACGGGGGCTGTCTCTCCTGTGTGACCTCTCCCCAGATCAGCATTCTGCCAGCCTGAGCCTGGGGGCTGCTTCAGCATTTCAGCAGGCAAACAGAGCTGGACTCCTCTTCTGAGACCCAAAGGAGCAATAATGCTCACAGGAGTCTTCCTGGCAAGTGGGGTGCTTTACGCGGCATTCCCACAAGGGACAGGGAATCAGATACCTGGAAAATTATGTTTTTCAAGTTACAAAAGAGCTGGTAGCATTCCTTTGGGAAAAAGCTTATTACTGTAACTGAAGAGAGCTAGTTTTAAATCCTCAGGAGACTGAGCAGATAACAGCAGAATGCCAGGCAGAGCAGGGGGTCCCCAAATGACAGCAGCTTCCAATGGCATCTTCCTAAAGGCGCCATGCAATAGACACTACTTCTGCCACAGCCCCACAGGGAAGGAAAAAGCAATCAGCCCCCAAAAATGATGAAAGGAGCCATATTTTTGGCATAATCTTTTAGGGTTTGGGGGTCCTGCCTAAAGAGGGACATGGCAGCCAGTCAGCTCTCCTGTGGTATGGGCAGAGGACAGAGTTGGTCAGAGGAGAGCAACATGCTCCTGTTCTGCTCTCAAATATATTTCAAAATTTCAATCCTGCCAGATGCCTACTGGACATCTCCATCTGTCTCTGCTCCAAAATCCACCCACACTTCATTTGCAGAATTCTTCAGAAAGCTAAAAATGGATGAAAAAAAACCCAGGGCATTAAGGAGATTTTTTGCAATCCCCCTGCTCTGTCAGCTGGGAGGCTGCCAAGCTGGGCTGGCCATGGCCACATTGGAGCTGTGCAGGCAGGGCAGGAGGTACGTGGCTGTCATCCCTCTGCTGCTCCCTGCACCTTGGCTGCAAAACTTAATTGCTCTCACTTGAGAGGAAATGCCCGGGGTTTGTGTTCTCTCCCCAAACCCAGGTTAGGCAGCAGCACAGGTCATTGCTGCAAGACAATTACAGAGCAGGGGGAATCTATTACATGTAGTTATAAGGTAACATTCAGTCCCAGGTTTTTGTGCGTTCCAAAGAGGTACAGAACCCTAGATTTAATATCCTAAAATCTACGTACTTTGATTCATACTCCATCCATTTCCCCTGTATACAAAAGGGGCTGTGCATTGCTCCATGCTCACTGGAGCATCTGCAGGGGCTGCTACTGCTGCAGCCAGGATTTGCTGATCAGCATGTCCCCTGCTGCAGAACCCCCTCCTTTCTTTCCTTCACCTACTTAACTACTGCTAACTGTAGCTGGTAGTTCAACCCAGCTGTGCTTCACAAGGATTAAATGAAGGAGGCCGAGGGCAGCAGAGTTAACTCAAGATTCTTACCATCACAGTCGTATGTTTCCCTCCCAGGTGCCCTGGGAAGGTCCCACAGCCCCTCCTGAGGAGATACACAGAGTGTTTTCACACCGGCTCAGTGCTGCTGGCCTCTGACATACAGCCCCATGTCAGGGTATGGACAGACAGACAAACAGATGTGCTCACGGGGAGAACGCATGGAAATCCGGAGGCCGGTCTGCGAATTTCTGCCAATGTAAACACACCCCAGCACATGCTAAAACATGTAAATACTATTTGGCAAAGGATTACTGGGTTTTACTCTCCCACAGGTAATAAAAGTTTAATCCAATTCGATGTCTGCAGGCAGGATTGGAACAGGTAAGTGACATGCCTTAAGCATCCACAACAGTCACAGTAACAAAGAAATCCTCATCAGAAAACAACTTCTTGTCCCCTGCTGAATGCTGCTGAGGGACACCTCTTGGGAGTTAGCAGTGATGCTCTGCCTGGGGCTGAACAAAGCATTTCTCCCTTGTCATTATTAGAAAATACCAATTATCCTATGCTAAGACAGAAGTGTTTGTGCTCAGCGAGTATCAAATATGCTGATGTAGGACCCAGTACCTTCTACTCAAGTCACTGCCTCTCAAGTAGGGAGTCTGGATGTCCTGGGGCTCTCAAACAGTGCATGTGGGTACATGGATGGGAAAAACTGGCTGCGCTGCAGACTGATCGACCTCCTCTGCCACACACTTCTCTGCACTGCACTGCCTTGTTTCTCTCCCAGTGCTGGCAGGACAAAAACATCATGTTTCAGAAAAATTAAACCCAATACACTTCCGTTGGATGCTTTGCTTGGCTAAAGCAATCATGACCTCCCAGTAACATTTTTCTTCAAATGTCAAGACCTAGAAGTCTCCACACCCACTCTGCATGACACTTCTGAGAGAGTAAATCCCTGCTCAGTGCCATGAGCTACCCCACAGCAGGGTCTGACACCAACAAGCTTTTTGTGAAAGCTTGAAGTTTAAAGTACATTTGGAAGCAGCAGCGTAATATTTGTAAGACGAATGTTCTTTATAAATGGCATTGCTGTTAAGTGAATCTTAATACTTATGTATACTTATGCCACCATCTCTGTGCTCCAGCAAATCCAAACATTTCCATTAAGGCCTCCCCATGCAAGAGGCAGATACATGTCACCTAAAGTTCAGCATTGCAGAAACTCCAAACTGACTTAAATGCCTGGAAACAAACCATAGGCTGCACAAACCTGTGCAAGGATGCATTTGTGGGGCAGCCTGAGAACTCAGCAATCTCAAAGTGCCTAAAGGTCAGCAGCAAGAAAANCACTGTGAGAAGTGGCCCTACTTACAGGCTGAGACAATTCAAGGCAGCAACTAAAACACGTAGAAAGAAAAAGAAGTAACTTTCCGACAATCTCCGTGCTTGAGGCACCACAATGCAGAGGAACAGTGAGTTTCTGAAGCGGGCACGAAAATTGGATGCTGCTCCCAGCAAGCAGAGGAACCTCAGCTTTGCTCCACGTCAACTCCACTGCTGCTCTTCACTAAATGCATGTAGAGAAATCCTGAGAACAGAACTAATATTCATATTGCCCATTACCTGAATTAAAAATATATGGTGAACAAATGTGTGTATACTTCTCTTACTACATAGATACACACACACAGACTGTGTGTGCCCAGGGTATACACACATGTATTCACACTGTATATATATATATATGAACCCATATTGCTTGAGTACCCACACCATGTACAGTCCTACAGACACAAACACAATATTTATAGAGACACACTAAAGATTTCTATAGAAACACAATACTTTAACACACTCAGCAAAAAGGAATTTGCAGCCAAAATCTAATTGGGGCAGGGAAAAAAGACAAAACCCTAGATAGTAACACACGCAACTTGGACAAGTTGAGATTTCTAAGATAACAAAGGTCTTGGAGAAAGATGGAAGGCGTGAGAAGGCCATGCTCTCCTCCTCTGCCCACTCCTCCTGCAGGGCTGGAAACACTTTTTCGTTTTGTTGTTTGGTGAATTTTTGTCAAACGAGGAGAGAGGGCACAGGGAGGGTCCTGAGGCATTGAGGTGATCCCTTAATAGCAGCAGCCACAGACAGGTGAAACTGCAGAGAGCTGAGCAGGGATGCTGGGGGCAGTGCTGGGGCTGACAGCACTCAGTGTGTCCCACTGAGACATCCTCCTCCTTTATCCACAGTAGTGTTGAACTGCACAGTGCCAGGGATGCTCAGTCATATTATCATAAAGCATTCAAAAAAAAAGGAAAAGACTCTTCAGTTTTTCCCCACCCTGAAGACCTGATGCCAAGAGAGTGGGAGCTGTGGAGCAGCTTTACGGGCCTCTACTTTGGGCTCACTAAGCACTGTGGGTGCTATTACTGGGGTGGTATTATTATTATTACTATAAAATTTTTTAACAAAGCCCCTACAGACTCCTTCCTGCCTTATACACTGAAGGTCTTACAAGCAACAGCAAGCTTGCACCGATCCTGACTGCAGGCTGCTCTTCCCGGGATGTGGGGGCAAGGTTCCACCAATTCTGGTCACATCCAGAGTATCTCAGTTCCCACCAGCAAAAAAATAGGCAACACTAAAGGGGAACAACCACTCCAAGTTGACTAAAACAATCTTGGATGTCAGACAAAATAAAAAAAATGGAAATAAAAAGGTGAAGCCAAGATCTCACAAATTCAAGGATGACTCCCTTGGGAAAAAAAGTGAAAAATTTAAATTAAAAAAATTAGCCTCTAAAATAGCAAACCATTTTTTTTTCACTTAAGGCTCAGTGAAGGTGTTGCTTGTATCAAGTAATTCCTCCCCATCCACGTTATGGTCCTTCAGAAGCAGCACTGGCACATGCAGGCATTTTCCAAAGGTTGCCAAAACCCCAGAGCACAAAGATGACCCTGTCCTGGTGAACCTATCATGGTGGCACCATCCAAGCACAGAGAAAACTCAGGCTCAACTCAGCTGACCAGAAAGCCTGGTTGGCAACTCAGTAGCTGTACACCAACTAGAAGAAAAATCCTGTGCAGTCCTACCCCCTCCCTAATCTGCCATCCCCAGGAGGAACCCTCTGACAATATATGTGGTAAAAAGCTCCTGCCTGCTCCAGCCCAGCTCAGTGCCCATGATGCTGGCACAGTCACAGTCAACACCTCCAAGTGTTTGAACACTGCACCACATAGCCTGTGTCTGTGTCCTTGTAGCACAAGACCCAAACATCTTTCCAAGCAAACATCCAGCGATGCACAGTGCCACATCTAGAATAAACCTTTGTTCCAGAAATCTGGAGTGAATATAATATATCACAGGGCAAAAACCCATGTAAAGGAACAGTAAAGCATCCTGTTTGGCACACTGAAGATGGGCCTCAGTGTTACTCAGCAGGGATGATTTAGATCAGGAAGGGCCAATGAAGGAGAGTGACCCATGCTTTTTCCTGTGGATGCTCTGATTTCTTGTCTAGCTGCCACGGAACATCCCACTGATAAAAAAATCAGATTTGAAACTCAATGTCTGGGTCCAGCAGCATCAGAAACTGTAACTGTTAAGCTCAGCCCTCCAGCACTATGACTGCAGAACTAATCAGCAAGCTCTAAGTCCATGTGTCTGTTTGCATGTCTTACACACCAGTACAAACCATGCCCGTGGCACCATCTCAGGTGCTTGCTTATTGCCTCCAGATTAATGCAAAACCCTGGTTCACAGCTGTATGGCACAGCCTCAGGAAAATCCTACAAGAGGCAGTCGCTGAAGCAGAGGCAGAAAGACCTCAGGAAAAAGGCAAGATCTGCAATTTCTTTATGTCAAGACTGAAGTAGTAGTTGTTGAGAAATGCAACATATACTTGGGGTGCTAACCACAAAAGAAAGGTCCTCTGCAGACACCTTCTCCTTTCACCTCAGTGCATGGTCACACATAGGGCAGATTGCATGTCTTGGGTAACATTTGCTCTTCCAGCACCTGTCCCTACTGTCCTCCATGGTGCTGGGCACAACTTGAAGGCAGGTGTCACCACAGGCCTTGATGCCTGGCTCCTTTGGTACCAACCAGGAGCAAACAAACATACCTGCTACCCTGGACCCTTCCTGTGACCAGACCAGATGGAAACACATCAGGTTTTAGGCATTTTCAGCACCATTCTACTTTTCACAGAACCCAGTGGAAAACCCCAGGGAATCAAGACCCCAACCAGCAGCAATTTCCACCTGGGTGATGAAGGAGCTGATGAAAAACTGCAGGAAGGTTCCCACAGGGCTCAGGCACTCTCCTGGCCCCTGGCAGGACTGTGGCTCTTGGTCAGGTGTCCTGTGATGTGCAAGAGCAGCCCCTCAGGGGGCCCAGGCCATCCTTCATGTCCCCATGTGTGCACAGCAAAGGGGAAAAAGCATGAGCGGACAGGAGGAAAGACCCCTCCCTCCCCTCACTGGCCCTGGAGGACAAGGGGGAGGTGGCAAAGGGACAGCAGCTGCTCTGGAGCAGGGGACACGGCAGGGGGATACTGGGAGCAGTGAGATGGTGACTGGGAAAAAGTGGGCAAAACCAGCCAAGTTTCAATGCAGACAGAAATCTGGATGACAGCACCTGCTGACCAGAGCAGCTCTCCTCCTGCCCAGGCTTTCTCAGAGCAATCATGCTCTGAGAAAGGGAGAAAGAAAAAGAGGAAAAGTCAAACTGGATATTTTCCCCTTTTTCAACACAAAGCAGTTCTGTCAGGGGAAACAGAACCCAATTCCCATCCTATCTTGACACAGGCAATGACAGACGGTCCTCAGAAAGGGTGATGTGAGGAGACAAGCCAGCAGTACGTGATGTCTTTTCTGTTTAATTCCACATTTCATTTTGTTTGTGGTTTTCAGGGCTCAGCCCATCCATCTGCTCTCGGCCCGTCCCACTGCTCTCAGCGAGGTACCCACAGCCATCCACGCTGTGGGGAGAGATGGGTGTACCCAGGCAGCTCCTTTCACACTGAGAACGAAGGCAGGGTACACTTCACCTTGGAGCTGAACATCAGGAACCCATCTGAACTCCCTTTCCTTCTTCACCTCATTCATAAATTTAATAAAATAATAATAATAATAAAGGCTTATTGAAGCTGTTTCTGCTCAGCTTTCCAGTCTCTTTTCATGTCATTCTCTGTAATCAGATTTTTCAAGAAATACTGTGAGAAAAAAAGAATAATATAATAATAATAATAATTATAATAATAATAATAAAAAGCATCTGGAACCAGCTCAGAAGATTTCTAATGCTTTTCAGCTTGACTGACTTGGAGTGCATTGACCACACCATTTATATTTTCTTCAGGTACCTGCAAGAAAGCAAAAAGAAAGGTTATGCTCCAGCAAAAGGGATGACAAGGAGAAGAGACGTAGGAGGCAAGGCCAGACCAGTCCCAAGGAGGCAGGTACTATTCTGTTAGACACCTGAACTCCACTGAGAAAGGACTCCAGGTACAAGGAGACCCCAGTTAACCCATGGTATCCCTGGAGCAAATGCTGTGAGTGAGTCCTGGCCATCATATGGTGGGTGCTGGTGGGGGGGGTGGGGGTGTAACTATTTTGGGGGTTCTCTCTCCTCTTCCTCTCCCTCTCCCCTCCTTTTGAAGGTGAAGGACTTGTAAGCCAGGAGCTCGCTCATGCAAGGTGCCTGTGCTGACAAATTTATGTGGCTGCCTAAGGGCTCCATGAGACTTTCAGGGGCATTCCACAGTTTGGGACCTGTAACTGTGGGTGGGGAAGACCATGTTGAGTGAAAGGAGAACATGCCCAACAAAAGAAGAAAATCCTGAGTCTGGTTGGGTTCCCAGATGGTGTGGTGTAGCATCTATGTTTTCTTATGCAGTCTTGCACGAAGACTTAACCATATACATAGTTATATATATAGTTATATACAAAGTTATTAGCAGGTGTCTTTCCACTGCCAGAAAAATCTCTTGAACAGAAGATACAAAAGATCTCAGAGTGACTGTCATCAGTAGGAAAAAACATCACAAGTAAAGTTGTATTAGGTGGAAAGCAGGTATCTGAACACTACACAAACTCCAAGACACTGCTCAGGGAACAGGTAGCTCTTGGAAAGAAGACTGAGGGAAAAATAAATTGCCTGTGAGCTGCTGTAAGAAGCCAAAATATTTTGCACTAAGTAAGTTAAAGAAGGACTGTCTTCTCTGCGAGGTATTTGAGGCCAGGAGCACAAAACCTGGATTCTCTGACAGTCTCCAGAGCTCAGGCAGTGGGAATACAACAGGACTGTGACTATCTGCAAGGCTTTTAACAAAACTGAGGAAAAAACCTATGAGAAATAACAAGAAAAACAAATGTTTTCCAGTGGGAAGATGGATTAGCTCTGATGATGTGTGAACAAAAGTCAGCTTGGAAAGGAAGAAAATAATCTCAAAACAAGCATACAGCAATTTCCCCTGGGTTAGGAAAAAGAGTCCAGCACATCACCCCTGGGAACAGGACTTTGAGACAGGACTCTCCATGGCCTCTCCCCCATTATTTTTCTCAGTACACTGAACACTGCAGTGGAAGAAGCTGTTTGACTCTTTGCCTTTCCAGAAGATAAATGAGAAAAGGCACACACACCTTAAAAAAAAGGGAGGATTTGGTAAAAGGGTTCAAGATGCACTTAGACCTTAAGAATGTCACTAGAAGTCAAGATATCCGGGTAGCAAAGTTAGGGAAAACATGACAAAATCTATGTCAGGGACTTGGAACAAAACCACACTAAAGCCAACAGGCACCAAGCCCAGCCAGTGTGCCCAGAGCAAAATCAGGCAATGCACCTTCCAAAGGACAGAAGGGTTTGACAGCTAGAACTGCACTGTCCAAGTGAAAAGGCTTTTAAAGCCATACATAAAGTAAACAGCAAGTAGCGAGAGAAAACACTAAAATACTGCTTTGATTAAGGAAGATCTGCAGACCACAGTGAATCGCCCCATAATTCGCTACCAGCTGATTGCAGGCAGGATCTGTGGGTCCGGAGGCAGCAGGATGAAGCACTCTGACAACACGTGGAGCTGCCTGCAGAGTCATCACAATTGTATGGCACAGGTTTTCAGTTAAATACCTCTTCTAACTGACAAGGCTGAGCTCTCCAGGTATGGCTTGACACCTAGAAGCTCTCTGCACAGCAAGTGGGCACTTGGGGCCACACAATGGGTAGGAATGTGAGGCAAAAGTAACAGTACTGATTTTTAAATGGTGTTTTATTATCTTATCAGCACAGTTAATATTCAAGAAAATAAGACAAACACATATTACACTTTGACCTTTGCTATCTGAAATAATATTTACTTTTACTCTTTACACACATGGCCTATCAGCTGCAAATGGTTCATGCCAACTGTGAAAAACCAAAGCAATTAACACCCCCGCTGCTACTACTCCCCACCTCCACCCCCCAAACCTGCGTTGAACTCACTGGAGCTTTTACAGGTCAAAGGTAGGGCCTGAGCAATGAATTAGAAGTATAATGCAATAAAGGGCATATTTAAGAAAAAAACAACAATCAAATAGCATAAAGCAGCTTGAGTTTTGTAGCTTTGTTAGCACATGGGCTACTGACTCCTTTCCTCAGGACCAGAGAAGAAGTCTGAAAGATAAATGCCATCCTGTTTCTGTCTACAGGCACAGCAATTTGCCCTTTCCAAGGTAATTCCTCATTTTTGAGGGTGTCCTATAAAGCCAAAGGAAGAGCAGAGGTAGGCCTAGAAGGTAAAATATCCACCAATATAAGACAAGAGAACTCTGTATGGATGGCAAGATCCTCATATTGATGACTGTGCTGCAACTGCTTATGGCCACTCATGAGAACAAACATGGCAATGACCTTACTTGCTTCAGAATTGTCTTCCCTTGACTTGCTGGCAATTATCGCTGGTTTATCAAAGGTCTGCACTGTGAGGAGTAGGATTCAGAGACAGCAGAGCTAATAGATGGGTCTCAATACAAAGTTTAGGGCCATTCAGGCACCAAGGTATGAAGGAAGGGGTCTGCTCTTGGAAGACTCTCCATAATGTTTCCCACGCACAAAGGTACCTGGGAGAGCCCAAACCCAAGGAGAAGGAAGCATGGGTCATCACAGCACTGTCCTGAGAGTCTGGAGCTTGCAACTACATCTGCAGGAAAATGGAGAGGGCTTGTGGCTGCTTCTAATAAAAGATAGGGATGCAGTCAGAGAGACTGCTGGGGAGGCTGTGAAGTCTCCACTGCTGCAGGTCTTTAAGGACTGAGAGCAGCCTTTTGGCTAAAATGGCTTTGCCTTTAGGCAGGACTGGGCTTGGTTCAGAAGCCTCTGACCCAGGGCAGTGACAGCCAGGATGAGGCTGGAGAGAGGCATCTGCTGGGCTGTATCAAAGCAGAGGCACTCCAACAAGCTAACCAGATGGGAAATGACATTCCCCATCATGAGTTTTCTCCCAGTGAAAAGATCTACCCTATTCCAAAGAAGCTGTCTTCATACTCACCAATGCGTGATCAAACTTGAAAGTACTGATGTAGTAGGCTGGGATGTCAGCTGCAGCCAAAGGCTCAGAAATCTGAGCCACAATTCCACATTCATCTGTGGGGAGATAAAAAAATCAGTCGTTGTCTGGAGAGGCTTACCAGCTCCACGGCTACACAGGGAGGTGCTTGTCTTCACATATTCCAGCCAGAAGGAACCTCTGTAATAAAATGTGTTTTTTCTCACAGAATCAGGCTTTTGGGCCACTGCAATACATTGCACAGTTAATTTTATTTATTTCCACACCTTTTTGCTACAGAGAAATGCAGACCTCCAAAGGCACAAAACATTAGATTTTCAGAGGTCCAAGGAAAGGTGCTGAATGAAGTTCCAGAAGGAGGCACCAAAACCAGCCCCATATACCCTTAATCTCCATTTTTCTCTGCTATTGAACACTTTGCCCTGCACCTCTGAAAGAGGAAATGCTGACTCAGTAGTCAGCCTGGAGACATGGGTCCTAGGCCACAACCCACCACAGCCCCTGTGACAGGATTTCACACCAATTCCATCACAGAGTGATGACAGGCTTTTAAGGGGTTGGAATGGACCTTAAAGATCATCCCAAACCCCCTGCCATGGGCAGGGACAATTCCCACAAGACCAGGTTGCTCGAGGCTTTACCCACCCTGGCTTTGAACACTGCCAGGCTTGGGGCACCCACAACTTCCCTGGGCAACCTGTGCCAGCATCTCACCACCCTCACAGTGAGAGATTTCTTACTATTATCTAATATAAATTTCCCCTTTTTCAGTTTGAACCCTTAACTCTTTGTCCTATCATCATCCCTCTCTGGCTTCCCTGTAGGTCCCTTCAGATACTGGAAGGTTGATATGAGGTCTCCACACAACCTTCTCTTCTCCAGGCTGAACAGCCCCAACTTTCTCTGCCTGTCTTCATATGGGAGGTGCTCCAATCCTCTTTGTGGCCTCCTCTGGACTTGCTCCAACATGTTCTTCTCATGTTGGAGACACCAGAACTGTACACAGTACTCCAGGTGGGGTCCCACAAGAGCAGAGTAGAGGTGGGAAATCACCTCCCTCAACCTGCTGGCCACGCTCCCTTGGATGCAGCCCAGGATTTGGTTGGCTGGCTGGGCTATTCGGTTGGCTTTCTGGGCTTTAAAGGGAATTTAAATTTATCTGTCTTGTTTGTTGCAGATCAAGTGGTACATTGTTTTCAGATGAAACTTTTGAGTTTCTCTGATCCAAATTCAACATTTCAACTTGATTTTAAGTTATTTAAACATTGCATATGTAGGGGTCATCTGGTCAGTGTCTTGATGTGCCATCAATGACATTTCTAAATATTTTGCCTCTAAGATGCTTAAAGAGAAGGTACATGAAAATTTCCTTCTTGCTGCTTTTGGTTGTCTTGTGTAGAAGTTGCAACTCAATATAAAAATCGACCAAACATTTTTCAGAAATTTCTTGAAGCTTGTACTTTGAAACTGGTTCAGAGCCCACTGGAAGAAGCCCCCATGTTTTCCAAAGAGGAGGCCTTTGTTGCAGTATTCAGATCAGACCCCTAAAACTCTAGGGGACACAGAAGAAAACAAGAACACTCCCCAGGCATGGATCACTTGCTCTGTGCTACTTAGGGCCAGTATTTTTTCTGAGCAGAGAAAACACGCTCATCACGGAATGTGAAATGTCTGTGAACAGGACTCCCACTTGGACTGCTACAAATCCCTACTAAACCTACCAAAGTCACAGAATTACCCAAGCTCCATGCTAGAGTATAACAGTGCCTTCTGACCACTGATTTCAGTAATCTATAACGTGCTTCCATGCCACCTTTTTGCCCAGTTTTTCTCTTTAATCAGAGCTCCAGCAGTAGCCACCTCCAAGGTTCAGCAGACAAACACAATTTACCTGGAGCTGTTAAGCACATAGAACTTTCAGGAGTATATTCAGAAGTCTGACTTAATAGGTAGGAGTCAGACTTCTCCTGTTTGAAAATCTCAGCTCACAAAGTCTTGTGAAGCTGCTGACTCTTAAAAAGCCTCAGGCCCTGATGGATTTTTCCATACCCCTTGAAGGCCCTGAGGCAACTGACTGCCTGCATGCCAACTGATCCCCCAAATGTTACCTACCAAAGCCAAGAGGCTGCCCACCAATCCGCACCATCTTCCAGAGTTCACCAGATGCACTTGTAAACAACAAATTATTAGGAAATCTGTAAAAGCAAAGGAATACCAAATATGGCAATTAAAACCCAGCAGTGTGTCAGATTTTGCCTGCAGGGATCTGTTCTTTCTGCATTCCTGTGATGTCTGAAGCCAGCAATAGTGGGGCAGCAGCTTGAGCAAACTGAGAAACCTAAAGGCAAGTGGGGCTCCTTCAGGTGTAAATCCGCTGCTGGCGGTGGGCATAGGCACCCAGAGAGGCATGGGAAAAGATTTCTAAGAAACAGGCTGTGCCCCAGCTTTAGAAACATTGAGACTGTGGAGGTTTCATCTGACCTGCACTTGGAAACACCTAGGGATGGAATATGTCTCCGTACCTGCTCTCAGGAATGTGAACGGTGACCACTGGTTTTGTGTCTGAGCACTCTTAAGTGCTTTTTTCCACACCATCCCTGGGAGCTCCATGGGATTTCTGCAGAGATCCCTATTTCTTAACAGGGCTAAGAGACTTGCCCAAGGACATGAAGACAGCTTGTGATAGAGAAGAACTGGCCACCCAGCTTTTCCCATGCTTCAGGCTGAAGCTCCAGCTCTCTGCTCTCTCTTGAAGGCAGAAAAAGGTTTACTCCAATAAGGTCAAAGAAACCTTCAAGAGGGCAATTAATAGTTTGAAAAACAAGTCCCTGGGGCAAAGGACTTGCCCCCAGGAATTAAACCCAAACACTGTATTGTGTGTCAAAAGCAAATCTAAGCACTGCATCCTAGTACAGCACCCTCTCTAGCCTCCAGACCTCAGAGCCTCCTGTGTTGCACAGCTGCAAAAGCACAAACACACACACACAGAGGTTGTTCCCCAGCTGATTCCCTCCTTGCCAGACAAATGAGTCATGGGCTTCCGCTGCACAGGGATGACTCAGGACATTATCATCATAACAAGACTCTGAACCAAGCCCAGCCATGTGTAGAAGCAAAGGAGGAGGACAGCATCACTGACATCCCCATCCTGATTTGGGCCTTTAGTAGGAAATTTTAAACACCTACACTAGCATTTCCTTTTGGTGTTTTGCTCTTAAAAGCATAGGTAATGAACAGGAGAATAAAAATGGTCCAGTGTTCCTCTTTCAAAAGGGAGATTAACCCTACATCATGCTGACCTGTGACTTCATCACTGCAATAACAGTCCCAATAAGTAACACAGAAGAGTCGAAGCTGCTTCCTTCTCCTTTGAAAAGACCCCTGGTGCTTTTTTTGAGGTCCAGGTTACCCTAAGGCCAAAGCTCACCTTTGCTGTGTTTGCACATCCATGACCAAGGAGATGTAACCCTCGATGAGAGAAAAGGAGAAAAAACGAATATGTCCCGAGTCTTCATTGCCTACCACCGAGTCTTTTACTCTGAAGAAACAGAAGAGGAGAACATTAACTGTGGTGAGAAGAGCACAGAAAGGCTTTTAAAGCAGATATAGCCAGTGAAACCAGAAATGTTCATACACTGACATAGAGAAGTGACACTGAGTCCTGTCACGTTATGCTGCTTTTAATTTTTTTTATTTTGCAGGGGAAAAACCAGCCAGTCTCCACAATTGACAAACTCTCCCATCCCTGCCCCAAGGTCCCCTCATAGGAGTCTGTGGGCCACGACCCACAGGCACCAAGGGGCAGGAGTCCAGACAGCTGTACACCCTCCAGTTCTGTGTGTATACACAGCTCGCTGGTCAAATGGCTTCACTCTAAAAGGCTCAGCTTTCCAAAGCCAGAGGAAAGCATCCTCAATCGCCTGTTTGACCTCCATGTATCAGGAAAACCCTCTTGAGCCTGTTAAACTTCCCTCCCTTAGTGCAGAGCATTGGAGCAGCACAAGGCCACAGAAGATCCCTGGGCATCCCGGAGGAGCAGAGAGAATCTGTGCCTCCAGACAACAGGCACACCTTGGGAGCCCATCTGCTGTGGGACCTACCCATTGGAGTAAAACATGACATCCATTAGGAGTGTAGCAACAGTGGGAAGGGTATCTGGATCCAGGCTGGTGACGCAGAACATATTACTCGGACTGGAAAGGGGATGAATGACAGGCCTCTGAACTGAAAGAGACACACAGACACATACAACTATGAAGCCACGTCTGCAGCAGGTTCCTGTCCCACCAGCCTTGTTTTCCATGCACTGGCAGCAGCCGCAGAGAAAGCTGACAGTATTTTTAAGACTGTTCCTCATTGCGGAAGCCCCGTTGGCTCTCAGGGGCTTTCAGGCCATTGGGTGTATCCATTTAGACGAGGGGCAAGCTAAAGGAGGTGCCAAGACAAACTGAAAAGTGGAAAAAAATTCAGGCTTCCACAATTTAAAAGGCAGGGCTGTGAAAGGCATTTCTCCAGCTTCTGTGGTTGTTGGCAGTTCATCCTCTTTTCCCTCATTTCTGGGGCCTATTTTGCCATAAAATGTAGAAAAATTAAAAACCAGCTGCCACGCAGCAGTTTGGCAAACACATTGCAGCCAGTGGCTGAGAAGCAGCCAGTATTTAGGCATTGAACTAGCAAACAGAGGAATACAGCAAACTACCTACCTGTGTGCAATCAACACGTATTTCACTATGCCCTTCCTTGGTTCTTTTTTTGTTTAAGGCTCATTTCCTTACACAAGATGATTTATAGCTCTTGAGTGACACAATTGAGTGAAACATCATAAATGATCCCTGCTTTTTTTGGTGATGGGCAAAAAGTTACGCATAGGTCTGTAGGTCAACATATATATTTAAACTGTTCCTTTTTCTGATTGTGCCTTTTGGCTTGATGTTTGTTCCTTTAGACTACAAACATCCTAAGGTTCTGTACAGCCCTGGGCTCATTGTGGCCTTGATCCTCATTGGCACTGAAGTGTGAAAGTTGAACAACAATCTTCTCTGTGCATCACTGCAATACTTAAACAAGTTTTATAGAAGTCATTTTCCTTTGGAATGTTTGAAGCGTGGAAATATGGGCTGCAGACCATGTAATTTTTGCAACTGCAATGAACTGTACTTTAACCTTCCGTCCTACAAAAGGCATGTCTCCTCTAAGAGATGTGAAACAAGCATTAGAAGGCAAAAATTCAGCAAAACTCATCAGCACTGCTCAGGAAGTTAAGAACCTACTCACATCCTTGGTTGTACTGGGATAGGTTTATAAGATTATTATCTTTCGACACAATAAACATTCCCCCAAATACTGAAGGAAGCTAGGAGGCAGGACTTCCACCCCACGTGTCATGGAGACCAACTCCCTGGCAAGGTGAGCCTGTGCTGGTCCTTACCTAGTTTTGGTTTGACAAATCCATTCGTTATCCCAAAGTCATCAGCAGCCACTGTCTCCCCATTCACTACTCTGAGGATGGTGAACTCAGCAGCCAACGTGTGCATCACAAAGGGCAGGTCTCGCTCACGCACCTGGAGGTAACAACAGGATTATCTGCTGGTGTGCACCAGAACTGATAAAGCAATGCAGTGGAGGGTACATGCTCTCAGGGCACAGCAAAGTGGACACATGACACCTGTTTGAGCCAGGGAGTATGTAAGGATAATTACCATCTGGGTGTGTGCCTTAGAGAAGCACACTTGGGGATATTACTGTGAGTATCAGTAGGATTAAGCACTAGAGTGCTTTTAAGACTTTGAAAAGAGGGAGATGCTTCATATCTTTTCCAGCATTCCTTAAAGAATTCAGCACTGCCTGTTCTTCAGCCTTGTTTCCTAAGGAAATAAGGTTGTGCTCTGTGTGCATGCACACACACACATGTGTGAGACAGAAAGACAGTCTATCTATCCCCAAAACAACTTTGGAGCCTCTTGGCCATCACCAGCTGATCTGACAGTAGACACTATGTTCCTGTAACTTTCAGAAAACTAATCTGAGTATGGTGGGAAATGTTGTCAGAACTTCCATTGCAGCAGAGACTGTAGTGTGGGCTCAACACTCTCATTAGACACCAGACAACCCACGACAACAAATGCTTCATCTCATGGGAAAAGCTCCTGACATGTCAGAGAGCCTAACTACAAGGGACAGAGCTCTGGGGAAAGCAGACTTTGGTACTTCTGCTGCTCCCCAAATAACTTTGTTCCAAAAACACCTAACTGAACTTTCATCTGGTGGCAGTAACTCTGCCTTTATTCATTATGTCCTCTTACCAGGATGAAGTCCGTCTGATAGGTGGAGAGCATAAACACTGAGATGTTTTGGTCAGCTAGTGGTGCTATTACTGACTTGGCAATTTTGGTCACTCCAATGGGCTGGGAGCTGGAGAAGCCACCTCCACCAGACACTACGTTGAGGGCAAGCCATGTTGCATCAGCCACGCTCAAGTGTTCCGAGGAAGGAAGCTCTGCAGAGAGACAGAAGGGGAGGATAGAGGTTTGTTTTGGAGGCAGAGAGAACCAGGTCTACCCTCTCTCAGTAGGTGGTTCGCACAGATCTCAGTGCAAGGAATGAGATGAACCCTCTTAACCAGCCAACCTCCTGCTGCTTCACAGTCTGGTATTGTGCTGCTTTTTACACATACAGATTGCATCAACTTCCACGGCAGGATTCATACAGATTGTCAAGGACAACACAAGGAACATGAGACTCAGCAATTCACTTGGACACTGGTGAACAGCCCTGTTGACCTTCCCATGTGGAAACAGCCTGAGGTCTTCGACTTAAATCATTTCTATCATAAAATGTCACCGAACACTTAATTCAAGCTTTTCTGGTCTCTTTTGTTTCCATTTCCCCACTCTAACCTAAACTCAAATTTTGTTCTCCTGGACTTGAGATGGAGGTTGACAGAACAGCCTCGGCACTATTCCAAGACTTGGGAGATAAAGAGCAGGTGCCCTATGCATCTGTGTCCTGCTGCCTCTGTCCCTAAAACAGAAGAAGCACACAATTCTGTAAGAGGTGGATGGTGTAACATATACACTAGGGATTACAAGGTAAGCACACAACCAAGATAATGGAAATCTTTTTAAGAATAACTCAACTCCATTTGCTTCTGGTCTGTTGTGTTTAAGTAGTAAAAACGTGCAGCTGAACCATTTAATACAAATTATTAACAGCTTTAAAGAACCCTTAATGTATTAACAGCCCAGTGCAAGTTGCTTGCAGCAAATTATTGGAGCAAAATACCATTTTCTGAACAGACAGACCTCTACATCAGAAAAGCACCCCCAACCCAAGCTTACTACATCACCTGGTATGGAGAAGCTAGGCCTCAAAACAACTGCTGCTGAGCTCCCCATGCTTTGGGATCCTGTGCTCACCAACCAGTCCAACCTGCAGCGGGCATGTCCCAGGTGTGCCCAAGTCCACTAGTGACTCCTTACTGGCAGTGAGAATAGATCACAATTTGTCTCCCCTCTCTATAAACAGAGTAGATGATATTCCTGCTTAGTACAGGAGACATGGCCCTGGCTGCAGTAAATTAAATACGAGTTCAAATACTATTTTGGGTCAGGGATGTGAAGAAAGATGCACTATTTCATGGCAGATAGAGGCATTGTCATGTTTCACTCTGGCAGCAGCTGTGCTGGAGGAGCTGCCCCAAGAAGACCTCATCTACCTCTTCCTCAGAGGGCAGCAAGACTGATTTGCCCACTGCATTTATGATTGCTGGAAAGTGTTGATCATGTTTGGGTTCATGTGTTTAACTGGCCCTATGAAATGTGACAGGGGCCATTGCATTTGCTTAAGCAATCTACTTCTCACAATTCAATTAACTTCGCAAAAACATATAGGAAGTGATTGAAATACAAATTCTGGACACTGTCTCCTATAGGCAGCCAGGCTGGAGGCTCAAAAAATTAATCTAAACAGCATAAAATAAGCCATGTGGGACAGTGCTTAGCCCAGGAAGCTGTTGAATGCTGTAAACCCAAAGAGATCTGAAAACACCAGTTGTACAACACAGAATCACAGAACCACAGAATATACTGAGATGGAACAGACCCACAAGGACAACTGAGTTCAACTCCTGGCCCTGCACAGGCCCATCCCCAAGAGTCCAAACACTCCTTGAACTCTGGCAGCCCCGGAGTGCCTGTCCCAGTGCCCAATCACCCTCTGGGGGAAGAACCTTTTCACACAGATTCAGTGAGGCAGACTAAGGTAATAAATTGAGAGCAAACTGAGGAATGCCCATGTTTCAGTACCAACCCACCACCTGCACCAGCTCCCCCGCAGGAGAGCAGAGACCCAGACACCGCTTCAGCACTGCCACATCCCCTGTCTTCCCATCAGGCAGAAATCTCTCTGCTGGGCTCTAAAGATCCTCTGGGAACTGGTTCATCAGAGTGCAGTCACTCCCACTTCTGATCATCTCATCTCCGGCTGAGAAGGACCACCAAAAGGTTTTGTTTATTGTAATCAGAGTTTTGTTTTGAGTTTTCATTGGGATGAAGGCCTAAGACTTTGGTGGTTTTGCTGTGTAGGGCTTCGCAGAGCTGCTGCCAGCAGCAGGTGCCAGCAGGCTTCATAACCATCATTTGCTGTCCAATATCACAACTACCACTGTCAGAGCAGGCTCCCAGACTCCAGCTGTTACTCTGTCCATGGTCACTGGCATGGAACCCCAGCAGCCTCGTCAAGATGTGACTGACTTGATATCCCAGGATGATTTTCCCTGGCAATAGAACACTGGGTCCAATTGGTGGTGGGCTCCAAAAGCCTGTGGGACTGATCTCCATTGTAACAGCAGTTTTCTCTGATTCAAAATTTTTCCAACTCCATGCAACTTGCAGTGCCATCAAGCAGACAGACAGATGACACGTAGGACACAGTATGGGACACTGCACCTCCCAGTATTAAACCTCCCAGGTATTAAATGCCAATACCGGTGCAAACCAAACCCAATCAACATGTCCAGTAAGGTTTAGGGTGTGAGTAACTGCTTACTCACATCATGGGTGATTTAAAAGGTTAAAGGTCTGTTGGAGCCTCACTGTCCCACTTGGCAGCCCCAGCTGAAGCAGAGCAGTCTCTGTGGCACACCCTGGGATGAGAGGTGGCGAGTATCACATCGGCCATAATTGGTTCCTGTGCTCAAAAAATCAATACCATTTCCAAGGAGGACAACAAACACTGGCTCAAAACCAAATAAAGATTGAAGTGCTGCTGCTGGGGCAGCAGTGCTGTAAGTACTGTGAGCTGGTGTTCCATGCTGCACTCCTAAAATACCTTAGGAATTCTGCTGGGCAGATGATGAGATTCCAGCTCATGTGCATTTGCAGGCAGCCAAGGAGGTCACAGAAAGCAGTGAAGGCAAAATCTCCTGGTTTTACAGCCCTGACCAAAGAGTCAGCCTGACAGTGTGGGTCTGCACAATGCTGGGAAAACACTTTTTTCTGCCTGTTTTTCACCCTGAGGACCCCTCAGTCTCATAGCAAGAGGAACTTGGAACTCTGCCAGGCTTAGTGCCAGGGTACAAGGAGAGAGCCCTCCTTCTCCAGAAGAACAATGGAAAATGTGCAAAATGCTCTGAGAAAGGGTAACCATTCTGGTAACACCAGAACCATTTTCCCTTTTCTGTACCTAATTTAAATAGGTTCACATTTCTCTTAAAAGGTTATAGTTACAGAGGAAATAACTGGGAAAGGCACAACTCCTTAGCAGAAATGCATCTCACTCACCCATACTGAGAGCTGGGTGAGTCCTGTGCAATGCACTGCCAGCCAGTGACCTACTCCCTCCACAAAGACACTCTGTGACCTGTATTTTGTGGACCCCGTTCCAACTTAACGATGATCAGATACCCACTTCAGGACACCTATCAGCTTCCAAGTGAAATTGTAGATAAATGATGGATTTATCATAGTGCTTGGAGAGAAATAAGGGCACACAGCTAGTTTGCTCCTTTGGTGTGGCATTTTTGATCATCTCCTAAACACTTATCTTCACTCAATACACATATTTTTGCATAGCAGAGTGCCCTGAGTGATGTGCTACTCCCTGGTTTGTTCTGGTATTCTGAATGAACCAATTGCTCATTTACTCATCACTGTAAGAATTATGTTTGCAGCCACAGCTAACCTCAAATATTAAAAAATCATGAAATTAAAAAATACTGTGGATTTTCTGACCAATCTTCTAGCTTTAGAAACCTTACACTGATACTTATTTCACCCTTTATAGCCCCACTCTGCAAAAATGGCAGCTAGACTCTTAAGAGAAAAAGGTTCCTGCCATACCAGAACATTAAAAATAAAAGTGCTGACAACTGCAAAAGTCATGACAAATTCAGAGAGCTGTCGCCAATGGCTCAACATGGCAGCACATCCACCTTTCTGGCAACCAGAGTTGCTGTGCCAGAGGCAGGAACAGAAGTCAGCTCTGCAAACACGACCTGTACCATGAGGAATGCAGTGCCTCCAGCACCACGTGTCTGCCCGAAATGTGCTCGGGCTCAGCCTCGGACATATGAGCCAGCACTAAGACATCTTATCCAGGGCACAGCAGGGATTTTTAGAGCTCCACATGCTCATTAGATATCAAGTAGCACCAGGAAATGGGACAGCAGGTTTCTCCAGGATCACACTGGACCATCAAACTTCAATTTTCATCTCTTTTATTGCTCTTCTTTGTGCATCCCGAATTTGCTCCTGATGAATCTGAGCACCTGCCCAGGCACCTCTGCAGGACTGGATCCACAGCTGGAAACCTCACCTTCTCTGTGTTCTTCTGTGTTTTTCACATTTTCTCCTAACAGAGCATGCAAAACTGAGTTGCTGGAGGTTTTTTTTAATCCAAACGCTCTCAACAGGGAAGCTGTGAAATCTGTTATCTCGTTTTCCTATTTGCGTATTATCCCACTCGCAAAACTGTCAAAAAAACATTGTTAGGTTCATGAACTCACACACTGTGCAGTGAGGAAACAACAGCTTGACATTTTGTATATCTAGCCTCAGTATTTCCATGCCTCAGTTTCCAGTCCATAAAGCGGGCACAAATCCTGTATTTCTTCTAAATCTTGCTCTCCAGAACCAGCTGACCTGCTCAGCTGAGGTTTACATACATCTCACAATTAAAGGACTTCAGACCTAATGCACAGCAGCATGGAAAATTTCTACACAAAGAGGGAGTGTGGCAAAGATTTGAATGTCTTAAAAAATGGTTAGAATGGAAGGAACTGGGAAGTTTTGTTCTGGCGTCTTTGAGAATCTTTGCTTTGTCACTGAGGGAGGGAGCTGTTGGTGCCAGTGCTATTCCAGGGATAATCAAGTAAGTCTGAAAGGCAAAGGTTTCTCACTTTCCACTATCAAGACCATAAAAGACAGACAAACAGAGAGAAGGAAAAGAAAGAAAAAG
>VYZS01046557.1:0-47233 GCA_013400695.1 Neodrepanis coruscans
TTTTTTTTGGCATCTTTTCCTATTCTAATTAATGGACTGAAGGTGTGGAAAAGAAAGCCAGTTAAATGCAAGGGCCAGGAATGCTGCTGAATAACCTTCAACCTTCCTTTTGAAATCTGTGATCTTGGGGGCTTGGGGGCTGACTCCTGCTCCTTATTACAGCACCTAAAATCTGGCGTAGCTCTATGGGGCTGAACCCCTTTCCCTGATAAACCTGTGTGATGGGAGCAGGCAGAGGTTTGTTGTAGCTGGGGCCAGGCAGTGGATAATCAACTGGGGCTGAGAGGAGATGGGTCTAGATGGCAGCTGAGTTGAACAGTAGCACAGGGCTGAAAACAAAACAAGGAATTTTATGGATTCTTAACTGAGGAAGCAAAGGGGAAGGACTGACACAGACGCCTGAGACCAGACACTAGCTTAAAGCACCCAGCTAGAAGCCACCGTGCGTTTTGGAGCATCCCTGAGGACTGGTGTAAGTTTGGGTTTTATTTAAGCTGGGGACACTCCAAATTGCCATTAAAGCCCCTTAGTCTGGCTCCTGCTGCCGAGCAGAAGCTGCAAAGGGTTTGAGGCAAGAGGCAGCTGGAGCCTTCACAAAAGCAGATGCAGAATATCGAATTGGAGGGAAATTAGGACAACGATTTCTATGAGCTTTGAAGGCAAAGGCTGTTTGTTTAGCCTTAAAGGAGGAAGGCTGTTCCCGTTACTGCTTTGCTTGCCTCAGCCCGGGAGACACATCCTTCACGCTTTCCAAAGGCGAAAGCCCTGCCAAAAGAGGCGGAGAGGCTGTTTTCACTTGCGGTGGGGTGTGGCGAGGGGAGCGCGGTGCCGGCGCGGGTCCCTCCCTGCTGCAAGCCCCGGCACAGGCGGAGGTCAGCGGGTCGCAGGGGTTTGATCTGCCCTGATCCCCCTTCACAGGGGAAATGAAGCGACAGGGACTTTGCTCCAGCACAGTGGCCACTTTGAAAAAATGTTTCAGGCAGATAATTTATCAGGTTTAATTGCTCTTTAATCCCCCTGATCGGCCTGGCGTGGAGAAATCCCCTCTGAATGGGGGAGCCTGTTTGAAAAGGCCCAGGAGGGCTGGGAGGGCTGGAGGGAGGATGGAGGGAGGGATGGAAGGATGTAGGAAGAATGAAAGGAGGAAAGAAGGGAGGAATGGAGGGATGAATGGAAAGATGGAGTAAGGGATAAAAGGAAGGACAGAGGATAGAGGGAAGGACAGATGGAGGGAGAGAAAAATGGAGGGAGAAACTGAAGGGAGGATGGAAGTAAGGATAGAGGTAGCAATGAAGAGAAGGACAGAGAGATGAAAGAAAGGAGGAATGAAGGGAAGGAGGGAGTACCTCTTGCTGTAACCACACAGCATGACCCTTCTATGCAAGCATAGTGTCCTGGTGCTGCTGCTTACAGCCTTCATCCCTTTTAGTGATTTTATCAATTACCTCTCCTGTCTCCTGTATCTTCCACAGAGGAGGCCAGACCAAACTGGATCTCTCTTGACCATCCTCATCCAGGGCCCTGGCAGTAATGAGCCAGTGTCACAGGCACTCCAGTGCTGATCAACCTGAATCCCCAAGGGACTGATGTCCTCCCTACTATTCGATAAGGTTTCTCCCCTCTATGTGCTTCTTGCTGTTCCTATGCTTTATCCTGTGCTTTGTAAGGGTTTCAGGGGAGGAAATGTTTTGCACTCTTAGTAGGAGCTGTGTACCTCTGTGCTGTGTTGTGTTATGTGTGGGGGAATGAAGGCTTTCCCAAGAAGCGCAGCAGATGCACAGGACTCACTGGGTATGAAGTGTGACTGGGTATGAAGTGTGACCTGCTGGTCAAGGGAGGTGATTCTGCCCCTCTGCTCTCATGAGACCCCCACCTGCAGTACTGTATTGAGCTCAGGGTTCCTCAGGGAAAGATCTATCAGAGCAGGTCCAGAGGAGGCCACCACAAAAACTGCTTAGAGGGCTGGAGCACCTCTGCTATGAAGAAAGGCTGACAGAGTTGGAGTTGTTCACCCTCGAGAAGTGAAGGCTCTGGGTGGACTTTAGAGAGGTCTTTCAGTACTTCAAGGGGACTTAGGAGAACAATAGGAACAGACTTTTAAGCTGAGTCTTTTGTGATAGGAAAAGGGGTAATGATTTTAAACTAAAAGAAAACAGATTCAGATGAGATAAAAGGAAGACATTTTTTACTTTTAGGGTGGTGAAATACTGGCACAGGTTGTCCAGAGAGGTGGTGGATGTCTCATCCCTGGAAATAGTTAAGGTCAGGCTGGGTGGGGGTTTGAGCAACCCAATCTAGTTGAAGATGTCCCTGCTCACTACAAGAGGGTTGGACTCAATGACCTTTAAATGTCCCTTCTGATCCAGCCTATACAATGATTCTATGGCAAGTCACCATACTCAACATGGGACAAAATCTCCTTTAATGTCTCCCTCTATTTTGTTCCATGCTCTTGGCTAAGGCCCAAGTCCAGAAGCAGGAATGAAGGGCAGCATGAGCACAGAATATCTCTGTCACAGATCTTTTCCTTTGGTTTTATTTTTCCACAGGATGGCAAGGAGGTTTCTAGAAAGACATGCATTTTCCCCAACATATAGCAAAGCACACAATCCAACTCTAAAGCTGTGGCATAGAAATCCTCTGGTCTACGCCGTGACACTGAGCATTCAGAGAATTATAAAGCTTGAATATTCTTTAAAAAAGCCCCACATGCTAAACTGAAAATTGTATCTGTCTCTTGCCATTCCCTTTGGCTCTTCATGGCCAAGCTCTGCTCTCTTGCACACTGGTGTAAATCGAGAGTGCTCCAAGGGTGAGCTGGATTCATCAAACACCAGAGAAGCATCAGACCTTAATTTGAAGGCAGGTGATATTCACTCTGTTCAACCAGCAGAATAATCTGTGTAGCTTTAGTCTGGAAATAATGGGTATTTTATATTTCTTGGGTACAGAAACCTGCCTAGCCCAGGGCTTCTCTTACCTCTATTTGCATGATCCAACACCAGAACACCATTAATTTTTTTCAGTTTGATGCATATGAGCCATTTCCTTTTAATGCTTCCAGATAATTTTCACTCTGTTCAAGGTATGTGTTGCCTTTCATCCTGTAGGAATCATTCAGGTTTTATTACACATGAAGTTGAGTCCAGACTTTTACCTGCTTGGGTACAAGAAAAAGCACTCTAGTTAATTCCCAGCATTTTAACATACTACTGGGAACTTCAATAGAGTCTATGGACTACTAAGAATAATAACCCGGGTTTTCTGCTTGAGACATCATTGGATTTAAATCAAGATCAGGTTAATGGCAACCAGAAGAAAAAAATATTGCACTGTTGAAGCCAAAAGGCCCCAGGATACATCAACTACAAGACTGAATTTTTGTCTCCAACTTTCAGCAAAGCAAACTCTCAGGGAAATCCTTTGCAATGCCTGAAATCTGCAACACAAACAATATTGCTTTCTTTCTCACCTGTGACATAAAAACTTAACCAGGTATCTTTCAAGACAGAAAAGTCTCAAATCTTTTATGGAAATTGCTGTAGCTGGAGGGATCTACTCTGACCATCCAAAGTGTAGGGATCCTCAAGGACATATTGCAGGACTTCATCAAATTTAAAAAAAAACTGATTGCACTGACACTGCAATGATCTTTGGGTTGGATCATGTGAAGAAAGGGGATATTTCCAGCCTAGAGACAATCATGTTTTATCACAGCAAGGTATTGGGACTTTGGCTAAGCAATTCCTTTAGAAATAAGAAGAGCTGTTCCCTCTTGGTTTAAGGCAAGCTGTGACCATGAGGTCCTCTTCACTCCAACACACTGGTGGCTTCTTGGAAACTGCACCTGTGGGCTCAATGACTGACACAGTTATGACATATGAAAGACAAGGGACCAGAAATCCTGGGGCTTTTCTTTTTTCACATGGTTGCTTCACCTGCTCAGGCAGATGTGGGAGTCCTGGGCACCAGCTGCAGAGGTCTGAAGAGATGATCATCCTCTCTCCTGCAAGCCCATCCCTAACTTTGAGCCAGGGTTTGTCCCACTACATCCATCTCATGAGCTTCCAGTAGTGAGTTAGATGCCTGAAACTGGCTTTTTGGGGGGATGAGAAAGTTTAATCTGTTTTTTTTTTAGCAGGTGAAATGACACGCTACTGCTCTTCTGTGGCAATAAGGTTGCCTGTAGCCAACCAATTAAGTATTTTCATGTCTATTTTCCCAGCAAGAAACAAGGGAGGTGATAGAGTGAAAGAGCAACCAGTAAAATAATAGGACAAAATCTGTTTCATTAACCCACTACCACTGCACAGTGTAGGCAACAAGATGGCAATGATGTGACTAATTCCCTTGGAACATCATTGCAGCAAAAAGCCCACCAAGATGAGCCCACCTCTCCCAAAAGTAACCCACAAAACCATGAAGTCACTGAATCAAGGCCAGGGTGAAGACTGGATGGGCTTTTCAATTCCATAATTCATTTACGGATGAGCCTGCATGGGAAGACACTCATGGGGATTTCTGAGTAACTCAGTTAGGAACAGATTTTCCCTCTCAGTTTAAATAGGTCATCCTGTTAAATCCAGGTAAACAACTCCTGATGATGGTGAGGTATGACAGTGGAGTCAGAACCTCTAACATTTTCTGGTTTTAGCACAAGATCTTATATTATTTACTCAATCCCTCCCCTCCATGCCTTTTCTGTGGTTTCTTCCTGATGGAGGTGTTACCTTCCCTTTCCATATCAGTAACTGTGGGGAGAGAAATTTTGTCCTTGAGACAGACACAGCCTATCTAAGGGCTGCTGGCTCTTTTTTTTTCTTCTTCTTTTCCTCTTTTAGCAATTTCTTCTTTGGCTGATGAAACCCTCCCTGAGGCAGGAGAGTTTTGCTTTCCCAGGCAGTGGGCATGCCAGGCATGCTCCNACTGGCTCTTTTTTTTTTCTTCTTCTTTTCCTCTTTTAGCAATTTCTTCTTTGGCTGATGAAACCCTCCCTGAGGCAGGAGAGTTTTGCTTTCCCAGGCAGTGGGCATGCCAGGCATGCTCCCTGGCCTCTCTCTGCTCTAATTATTAGCATGAGGACAAATAGATGAGGAGCCATGAATGGGGTCATCTTCACCTGGGGAAAAAAAAATTAAAATATCACCTCTGAAAACCCCAGACTAGGATATGAAAGAACAATTTGATGGGCCGTGATGGCAGAATCTGAATGTCCAAATGCTGGGAGACACATGGTGCTGCTGACTCTGGGGCAATGTCTGAGCTTATTTCCCACATAAGCACTAATTTACTGGAGTAAGGGAAAAGTGAGGATGAAAGGCATCCCCAGCATCACTGCATCCTTCCATGATAAGGAATTTGCCAGGTGAAATTCCCAGGTGATGGTAGCAAACCCCTTGTGGTCTTTGGGGAATATACCAGCATGGGATGAAGAAGTGCATCCCTTCTGCTGCTCCTGTCTACTCCAGACACATGTTAAACTGTCTGACTCACAGATCCAGGCTGACCATAGCGGGTCCCAATATATGCTGGCAGTGGAGATTTGGTCCTGTGATTCTATGCCAATCTAAAGGGGAAAAACAATAAAGCAGATGAAGATGTAGCTGGGACCACGGCACTAAATATCCCACTGGATCGTCACTGCTCACTCAGGTCTGTGGAGCCTTATGTCCTTGTGCTTTCCTTCCTGGTTTATTCCAGGTCTATGAAGAAGAAATCCTTTATTGTGCGGGTTTTTTTGGTTGGTTTTTTTTTTTTTTTTTTTTTTTTTTTTTTAAGAGGTGATGACTTTCGATGGGAAAGGGCATAGCAGGACACAGAAATCAGAGATTACATGAGGTCATTTCATCTTGACAGGCTGCTGCCAATTCTGGAGCTCAGTCTTTATCCAAAGACCTAGAAACTGTGTCAAGCTTGCCATAATGTTTAACCCCCTATGGAAAACACTTGTTTTCACTGCTGTTGACTTAACTAGGACCAAACTAGATTTTAGTCATAGTTAGTTCTAGCTCGAGTGTGGCAAAGGCACCTACTTAAACTTCTCTGATCATCTTTCCTGGAGGAATGCAGGCATCCCCTCACCATAGCAAAGGATGCTGAGGAAAAGCCAGCCGGAGTTTGTGGGCTGGAGCACATTGTTCTGAGAAGCAATGCAAAAATAATGCAGGTACATTCATGACAACAACTTCTATTATTTTAAGAAGCTTGTTTTGTCAGAGTGAAGCTGTTGAGAATTAATTGCTTCAGTGATGGGATCGAAGTCACAGAGAGTCTGGGATTTTTCCAGCCTTTGCCATTTGAGCAACCAGCATTGGATCCATGGAGCTGGCAAGTGAGTCGTGAACAGATGCTCAGGAAAATTGGATCATTTACAAAGTGTTTACAAATACTTCCTGCTGGCTCCTTGCCAATTTTGCCATCCTCCCCACTTAGAGAAAACATGCATGTATGTCCCCAGCCATTGTCCTCTGGGTCCTTTCTGATGGGATTGGCGCTGAAGGCATGGGGAGGATTTGCAGGAATGTCACCCCAACCACAAGGAGAAATATAATTTCCACAGCCTGCTTGAGGAAGCAGAGGTGGCCACCAGCACTTCTGGGTGCAAGACACAGCCCTGATTTGAAGGCATTTTGAAATAAAGATATAATAAATAGCTCATTAGATGTACACAACTAAGCAATAACTAGAGGTATTTCTCCTGTGATGTCACCTTTTGCTGCTACACACAGAAAACTTTGGGTGTCGTGACCCAGGGGAACCCCCCAGATGCCAGACAAGAAGGGTATGGAACACATTTTTAAGGTGAGATAAACAGTGGTACAAATGACTCTGAGGCCCTAAGTATAGGGAAGATGGGGACCTGCTTGAGCAGGTCCAGAGGAACCCACAAAGATGCTCCAAGGGCTGGAGCGCTTCTCCTATGGAGACAGACTGAGAGAGATGGGGTTGTTCAGCCTGGAGAAGAACAGACTCTGCAGAGGCCTAAGAGCCCCTTCCAGTACATAAAGAGGTTACAAGAGAGATGGAAAGGGACTTTTGTAGTGACAGGACAAGGAATAATGGCTTCAAAATCTTTCTTAAATTAGATATTAGGAATAAATTCTTTGCTGTGGGGGTGGTGAGGCACTGGGACAGGTTGTCCAGAGACACTGTACTGCCCCATCCCCATGAGTGTTCCGTACTGACACTTTTGTCATCAGTCAACTTAGAACTTCATAAATAGCAACTTCAAGGAGCCTGAAGTTTTTGGTTTACAGCTGAACAAGATGTGATTTCCCATTCACAGGGGATCTGGTAATGGGAAAGCCTTTGCCTTTAATGTACAAAATTAATAACAAACTAAGTTTCTTGCCACAAATGTCATGGTGTTTTGGTCAGTGGGCTTTGCCACTCGTGTCACGAAAGAGCATGAGCAGTGCTCAGTGTCTGCCTGCTTTCAGGACAGGTACCTCTCTGAAACAAGCCCTGGGAGGTGGTGAGAGGGGCAAGTCTGTGCTTAGGCTTCTGCCTCCATCCCAGACATGTCCTGGAGCTTGTAACAGATTTGCTCCAGTCACACAATATTTGGTGATGTGTTAAGTCTTCTGCATGGGAGAGCAGGGTCCCTCAGAACTGACAGGGCTGATGCTGCAGGGAAATTTTAGGGAATAAAAATTATCACTTTCCTCTGACTTCTTAGTGATGCTACAGCCTCTCTAAGACAAGCAGCAATGCTGATACAAGCCGGAATGTGCATTGCAAAGCCTCACAGAATAAATCTTCCCCCTTTGCAGGCACCTACCAATCCTGTCATCTCCCAAATATCTGTTCATTGAGCCCCCGAACACTGCTTTGAAACGCAGATTTAACATGACTAAGAGCAATCACCATATCATGCCTTTGTCCCTACAGCTTCCTTACAGAGATTTTCTCCAGCTTGCCCTTCTACTTGCCAGGAGCATTGCAGCCTCATAGCACTGCCCAGGTAGAGAGCATCCTCATCAGCCATTAAAACTCCTACTTTAATGGGGAAAACAAGGCCCCTGGCTGGACTTGCCTTCCCTGCTTTGTGCATCCTGGCACGCAGAGCCCTGTCCGCAGTCCATCACTGCTGCGGCCGCAACGGCAGAGGGAGCACACGCCGCTGCCTGCCAGCACTGCCGGCTTTAGACACACATCTGGCTTTTAATTTTAATTTTCTAGCAATAGAGAGGTGGACTAGACCCCTCCACCCCCTCGGTGTTTTTTTTCTCCTGACCAGCACAGCAAGCTCGTGGGTATCAGCAGGGAAGAGCTTTGCTTTGGCGGCGTGAGAGCAAATCCTGCAGCGCAGCTGCGGTTTGCTCCCTGGTAAGAGGCTTGGAAATATCGATCAGGACTGGGGAAGAGATGTGCACAGGAGAAAGAGCACAAGATTTGGGGATTTAAAAATGATATAATTGGATTCCTGAATTAAACACAGCAAGCGGAAAGGTCGGCAACCACATGCAACCAGCTCAGGTCTTAGGTCTTCTCAGCCTTGCTTGCCTGAGTGCCCAATGTGGGACCATCCCAGATGATTTATTCTGGGGAAAGGATGTGCTGAGCAAATGTTTTCGGGAATGTCTTTGCTGATGGGCCAAAATGGTGGTATTGCCTCCATGTACATCACATCAGGCTGTTTTTCCTATAGTGGGATGGCATGGCATGGTGGTGCATCTGGTTGAGGCTAGGTGCTCTGAAAAATAAGAAGTGATTTCTGACTTCCAAAGCTGTCCCATAGCTGCACTTACCAGTGTTTTCTGTCAGTAAAAAGATTTAAAATATTTAAAATATTTTAAATTTGTAATATTTAAAATTTGTAGCTTTTTAAGTTACATCTTCTGTTGTTCGTGTAAATACACATTTATTTATGTCCCACATTACTTCATATGTAGGTCTCTCAAAGCACAAGACTATGTGGCATGGAAGCCACCAGTTCCATAGGACAATCTCTTTGAACTGGTCCTTGAATACTGGGCTGCATGGTGTTGGTATGGGAGACATGGGGTACCTTTGCACTGCTCTGGGGACAGATGAGCCCCAGCATGGGGCAGCCACCCACGTCATAGCCAGGGGGCACAGGCAGCATCTCCTCTCCTGGAGGACAGCTCTGAGTGTCCCAGTGGACTCATGCAAAAAGCAGATACTTTCACCCCCAAACTCCCCAAACCTGCCCCTGGCTCAAGGGACAAGGGCATCCACCAAAATCCCCATCTGAAGCAGAGACCCTCCAAAATATCACACAGCTTCAGGTGGGAACCTTTAGCTGTTAATGTGTGCTTGTTATTAGGTATAGGAAACTTATTCATCTTTTCTTTGCATTTAAACATTTTGAGAAAATTGGGAGCCCCAGAGGAACAAAAAGCCCATGTTTTGCAAATTACCCCTTGTAGTTTTCAGGTATGGAAGCCTATCCAGGGGTTTCCCCACTCCCAGGGTGCCTCTGGCCAGCTGATTTACTGGCCATGTTTCCATGGAAACAAAAACTGGATGGGTGAAAAGAGGGGGGGAAAAAAGTTCTTGCAATAGGTGGCATTCCCAAATTTGGAGAGTGGGATTTTGCCAGGCTGGGCTATTTTTGTAAGATTTTTTTTCCCCCAGGAGAGCTGGAGGAAGGACATGCCTTGATGTGGAGATGGATGGGCAACAGTGAGTTGCCCTTGCTGCCTGCTGCATTCAGAGCAGCACGTGGATCTCAATGATTTAATGCTATGATTTATGGCCAATTTGCTGCTATAGAGGTGTCAAGTTGGTTGAAAGAAAGGGTTTTCTAATGGGTGGGGCAGGACTTGGGGCTGCCCCATCCTGGCTGAGCCTGCTCAATAGTGTGACCTCAGTGGATGGACTCAACCAGTGATAACTACTCTCCATGTCTCTGCAGACATTTAATGATGCTTGTTTACTTTATATCTCACTACAATGCTTCATTAAAAAAGCAGCTGCAAAGGCTTTGAAGTCCTCGCTGGACATTTTGCAACATCATTGTGAGCAGTCATAACAACAGCATCCTGGGCTGGCACAAAGACTCCGATTTCTGATGAAGACATCAAACCCAAGGTGTACTGCAGCCAGCTCAAAGCAAACCCGAAATTACAGTCTCTGCAGGGAGAAGTGACAGGCCTGCTACAGAGATCAAGGATTTATGGAGATGGGGCAGCCAGATCTCTCTCTTGCATCCTGATAGCTGATGTGACACATCAGGTGTCAGGGTAGCTCCTATTCCTAAGAGGTTAAATAAGTCGTACAATCAGGAGGGGCTGACATGTTGGTCCAGGCGAGGAGTGAATCATTAAGTTATATCCCCATTGCTGAGACAGGCAGCAGCAGCTCAGTGAGGTTTACGTAGCCTCAGGTGAGCTGTACAACAGGAAAATATACATCTGACGTGAGGTTAGGTGCTCTGAATTGTGAAATGATAATCAGGACAGCTGCTTATTGCTGAGTCAGGTGGGAGGTTCTGTCATATAGCGCAAGGTTGTGGTTTGGGCTGAGGTTTTCTATATATTTATGTGTGTTTATATGTATATATCATTAGAAGTATCTCTTATAGTATTTGAGATGGCTTTTTCTTTTGCTTTTTTTAAAAATTATTATAGCCTGCTTCACTTGAAAACTAACTTTTTCAGTGTCACAAGATGGAGGAAAGAGAATTCCTTAATGGGGATCAGGGCAGTTCTTGGCTCCCAATAGAGAAATAAGGCTGGTTTCAGGTTCAGGGACCCCAACAGGAGGAATGCTGGGAATGGACTGTGTCCAGTCAAGAGAAGTGAAGTTCTTTAGACATCATCAAGGAGAGAGAAGACATACACGTACATTTACATGCACGTATGTATATACACACATATATGTTTATATATATATATATATGTATGTATGTATGTATGTATATATTTGTATGTATGTATGTATATATATATGTATGTATGTATATGTATGTATGTATGTATATGCCCATGTATAATACACAAATATATAATATACACACACACACTGAAGGTGTGTGTTAACATTTATAGTGGGCTATACATAGCTGGGGGATACCTCTGTGAGATCCCCATCCCTTGCTGTGGTTATTTGCATTTACCCGAGCTGGAAAATGCCGCCACTCCTCTCCTGCCTTATTCCTGGCATGTTTGGGCTTTCTAACTCTATTTCTCTTCTTGCAACTCCAGACTATTTTATTCGGGAATCGGATAAGGAAGTTTTGGGAGCGAACGATTGAAGGAGAGATATCATCAACCTGAGCGTACTCACGACTGCAAACTTAACCTGGAGGACAGAGGACACTAGTCGGGATCAAGGGGGAGGAATTGAGGTCTCGTTTTAACGTGCTTGTGATTAACAAGGCACAGATAGAGGCTGGAGTGCTGCCCCAGCTCTCCTCCAGGCCGAGCAGCGAGAAGGGGCAGGCAGAGCCGTGCGCTCCGTGTGCAGGTACCGCAGCACATATGGCGAGCCTGGCCACACGCTGCTCCAGAGCTGTGAAATCCGGAAGCACAAGGGCACACGCCACGGAGAAAATATCGGCTCCGGTCTCTAGTTAGCTCTGGGACTTTCTGTTCAGAGCCATAGCATTGCCTGAACTAATGGCTTTTCACAGCGGAAAGGGTTTGTTTACAACCCGCTCTCAAAAGAGATGAAAATGACATCAGTTTATACAAGAGGATGGTGATAGCAGCAGCTACTCACGGCAAAAGGCTTGTGATTTGTAGGTGATTTTAGGAGCTGGGATGATGGGAGATGCAGCAGGCAGAGACCACAGTGCAGCAACACTGGTATCGCGGAGGAGCCTGAAGATGCTGTACCACAATATTTTTGTCTTTTCTGTCTCCTTGATGACCTTCAGAGAACATCACTTCCCTTTGCTGGACACAGTCCCTCTCCAGTGCTCCTCCTAGGGAGCCTTGCTGTTCACTGGGAGCTAAGAGTTTTCCCAATTCCCATCAAGAATCCTCTTTCCTGCATCTTGTGAAATATTAAAAGTTAATTTTCAAGGGAAGCAGCCTACAATAATTTAATTTAATTTTATTTTTAAAGCAAACAGCCATCTAAAATATTAAAAGAAGTAAGTCTACTGATAACCTTCATTCCTTGTGTTTGAGGAGCTGCTTGCAATCTGCACAATTTACCTGGATAAAGTGAGTTGTCTCTTATGTCATTGCTAGACTATCAAGAGGAAGTTTCATTATTCTAATTTAGCATGAAAATACATTTAAATGGCATTTCATTTTGCCCTTTCACAGTATTAAGTAACTACAAGATTCTTTTCAAGAGCAATTGCCCACAGCTTTTTGAGCAAATATTCTCTTTACAAAAGTCTCATGATGATTTAGGAGAAGCAATAGGGGAAAAACATGCTTCACTGACAGAATAAAGGAGAAGTCTGGTGTAATACTCAATACAGTCTTATTTATCCTGTAGCTAATTACAACCATAATCTGTTATATAAGGGAGGCATTTCAAAGTCAAATTTCATAAAAGAGATTAACTCTCAAGGAAAGACAAAGTGATGGCGGTCAGGGAGCTTTGCAAGGGCCCACCAGCACAAAGAATCCCTCTGCTCCTCCATGGGAGCCCTCAGCTCAATCCCAGCCACACTCCTGGGTACTGGGCAAGTAGTTTTGGGACTGACTAACAGGTTTATTTGGTTAGCTTATTATATTCATAGAATCATAAAATGGTTTGGGTTGAAAGGGGTCTTTAATGAACATCTAGTCCAAGCTCCCTGCCATGGGCAGGGCCACCTTCCACTAAACCAGGTGGCTCAAAGCTCCTTCCAAACTGGCCTTGAACACTTCCAGGGATAGGGCATCCACAGCTTCTCTGGACAGCATGTTCTAGTATCTTACTGCCCTCATAGTACAGAATTTCTTCCTTATATCTAATTTACACCTGCCCTCTTGTAGTTTGAAGAGGTTATAGCTTCTCCTGTCACTACAGACCTCATCCTTCTTATAAGTCCTTTTTCTTCAAGTATTTAAAGGCCTTGATAAAGTCTCCCTGGACGTTCCTCTTCTCCACAATGAATCATCTCCACTCTCTCAGTTTGTTTTCAAAGGCATTCCAGCCTTCTAATCATCTTTGTGGTCCCCTCTGGACTCAGTCCAAGTCAATGTCCTTTCTGTGCTGGGGACCACAGAGCTGATGCAGAATTCTAAGCGGGGTCTTACAAGAGTAGGGTAGAATAAATAGGGAGAATCACCTCCCTTGACCAGCTGGCTACACTGCTTGTGATGCAGCCCAGGATGCAGTTGGATTTCTGGGCTGTGAGTGAACATTGCTGGGCCATGTCCAATTTTTCATCCGTGTCCCCAGGTCCTTCTCATTAGGGTTGCTCTTAATTTGTTCCTTATCCCAGCCTGAGAGAGGGGGTTGCCCTGATCCAAGTGCAGCACCTTGCACTTGGCCTTATTGAACCTTATGAGTTTTTTATGTATGTGTTTCTTACATAAACACATCAAATTTATATAACAATTTTGAAATGCTGCAGTTTCCAAAATGCAAAATGTTGTTAAAGCATCAGATTGGCAGGACCTCCTCATGGCCAGCAGGGTAGTCACTAGGGAGTAAGTTTAAAAGAGCAGCTGCTACTATACAGCAAAGGCATTTTAAAATCCAGTGCCACAGACATCCTGTATGAGGACCCTCCTCTGTCATGCATTTATGGCTTTAATATTTATCCAGCTCTCTGTGAGGTTAGTGAATGGTGACCTGTAGGAACAGTCTGAATTATCAGGTAATAAATCAAATTGCTTTTTGCAGAAAAGAGGGATGCAGTTTCATTGTGGGTAATGCTTATGCAGGCAGAGACCAAAATATTCAGCTAACACCTGTGGTGTTTTCCTATCACTAATGAGAATGAACTGCATGGTATTGGTTGCCTATCAGGCTTGCCAAGCAGGAAATTTGCTCATAACCTTTTTGACATGTATTTCCAGAAGCTGAGTGAAAAAGATGTAAGTCCTATGAATTCTGTCTCTGAGAGGGCCTGTTCAATTAATCTTCCCAAAGATGACAATCACCGAATAAATGTGACTGCTCTGGGCTTGGTAAGTGAAAATCAACAGGTTTAAATGATCCAGGAAGGGCTGAACCACAACAGCTGGTGTGTAGCCACGGCACTGAGGAGACACATTGCCCAGACTGAGAACAAACTGATGCAAATTTAATTTCTGAATGATGAATGTCCTTTGAACTACAACACAAAATTAAGCGCTTGTGCTCCTTAGGATAATGTACTTACTGATCCATAGGCACTGGAATAAAGTTTTCAGGTATTGAACTAATTAGTTGAGCAGTGGTAGTGCAGTGACCTTGCAGGTGACCTTGGAAAAGAGCAATGGCTCTGTTTATTGTTGGTAACTTAATTTTAAAAGGTATCTAACAGCCCCTTTCTGCCATCGATCTGGCTCTGTGGATTGAGAGCTTGTTGGGAGGAGGAGTGTTATGGCTAAGGTGCAGAAAACACCAGATAAGTTGGTATCTGCATGTGCCAAGGCTATATGAGGCAGTGGAATAATGATGATGATCACAACAACAGTCAGCCAGTCAGGGAAAACATTGTTCATAACACAGTAGAGCAATTAAGAAGCATTTGCTCCAAAAGCCTTAATCTGTGCGATTTCAGGTAAGACAAATTCTTGTGAAATCACATATTTAAATGCTGTCTGTGCTCTAGAGGGTGAAGTCCTGCCTGTACCTCCCTGTACCATCACGTCTCTGGTCTCTACCTAAAAATAAAACCCTAAGCAAAAAAGAACAAGCCCCCCACTGGCAGCCTGGCACAGAGGCAGAGCACAGTCGCTGCCAGGCATGTGGTCTCTTTGTCCTTACAGGTCAAACCTGGAATTGAGTTAAGGATGCCAAGTCTCCAGATCAACACTTGGAGCCAGAGCTCCCTCTTGCCTGTCTCCTGCCTGGCAGTCTGTGACCAGGAGCCCTCCCAGGATCTCTGCTAGGGCTCAGCCCTGTGGTGGTAACAAAGCCCATCACTGAGATCAAAGCAAGGTCTGAGGGCGCCACTCCAGCTGAGAAGTGCCCTCTCCCCTTTGCTGCCACCAAAGAAAGATGGGAGCAAAATCAGAGGGTTTTCTCCACCTCATGGCACCACATTATTTTAAACTACACTCGTGGAAGTCTAGAAATTGTGAGACCTCAGCTCCAGAGCCAGACCAGGACAAGTGGAAACAGGAGTTTCACTTTGCCAATGCTTTCTACTGTGTCCTCCTTGTTGGTTGCCTGGGGACCAGAGGCTGTTCTATCAGGAGAATGTGGGAAAGAGGCTGGGCTGGCATGGGATCCCATTTGTATCCTACTTGCCAAAATTTGTGATAAATCATTACAGTCCCAAACCACCTGAAGCACAGCAGAACTATTAAAGTCATGTCTAAGTGTTCAAAATGAAAGTCACCTGTTCTCAGGTGATCTCCATTTCATGTAAGGATCCTGCTCTTAGGTCTCAACCAGCACTTGTGTTTTGTTAAGCATGGGGGGAAAAATGCAAACCAAACCCACACAATACGAGATCTAAAGAAAAAAAAAAGAGAATGTCAAAATTTCACATTACTCCAAATTGTCACATTAACAGAGCAGCATTAAAACAACATTCCTGGGAAAGTCACCTCTCACTCATCCTCTCCCCTGCCCCTGACTCCTAAGGCAAGGAGCTGAGAGGTTACAAATAAAGCCCTAAAGGAGAAAAGTTTTGACATCAATTCCAGCAACTGGCATTTCTGCTGTGTCTCAAAAAAGTGGGAAATCTGTCAGTGCTTACAGTTTATCCTCTGTTAGCTCAGATATGAGCCTGGTGTGTTTATTAAGCCTGTGGCTCGGCAGAGGAAAGCTATCTGTCTGGATTGCAATGAAGTTAATTTCAAAACAGTTGTTTTAAAACTCTTCACCTTGGTTTAGTGAGTTACTGAACACTGGGATAGAGTGTTCAAACCTCAATTCTCATGTCTTGGTACTGAGTGCCTTGCAGACAGCTCTGGTACTTTCAGCAGACACTTAAGACTCTGGTCTGGCTTTTTCTGGGTGGTGTAGTGTAGTAAAAGAGGGCTTTGGGTTGGGCTCAGTGATCCTTATGGGCTCCTTCCAACTCAGCATATTCTGTGATTCTGTGAATATATATGTCTAGATGGATAGACATGTGAATTGTGTAAATATATAGATTTAATTATGTGGGCCTGGAGTTGCTCTGCAGTGCTCAGTGACAGCTCCTGCCCTTCCTTGTGCCCTTTGAGGTTGCTCCCTGCTTATCTGCCCCAGTCCAGCACTGGGCCCCATTGCTTCCATCTACTTCTAGCCCCACAGCCCTTCCTTTCCCCCATCTATGCCCAAGTGGGAGGCCCGGGAACAGGAGCCAGCCTTTCTCTCCAGAAAAAAAAAAAAAATTCTGTTTATTTATGTTTCCCTCCTGCCCACGGAGATCCCACCAATCTCTGAAAGCTGTATGAAGTTATTTGCTTGAGCAAACTGACAGCAGCCTCTGGGCTAAACTTTTGATCCGTCAGTTTTCTGCCATCCTCAAAAAGCGCCGCACTGCAGGCGCGTGAGCCACTGGCTGCAGGCAGCAGGGATCCCATGGTGGATGGGACCAGCACAATGGCCCATGGGCAAGAGGAGCCAGTGGAGATGGACCTCCACCCTCCTGCGTGGCATTTCTGGCTTGTCAGCAAGAGGATGGGCTGGTGTTATCCAGTCTCTGGTGTCCAGGCATGGGTGTCTCCTTCCTGGCACATGGGGGAGGCACTAAAGAAAGCACACAGTGGTTCTGCTGTTGGAGTAAATCAGAGCTGCAGGGACTTTAGCTTCCTTTAGTGACTCTCTTGGTGTTGTGTCCCAGGAGACCTCCTCCTGTCCCTCGGACAGAGAAGCAGTAGGAACCTGTCACCCAGTTCTGCCCAGGATGAAATTTTTCCAGCACTTGCTGGCAATACTCCTGCTGACTCTTTTCTTCAGTGAAAGGTGTTTTTCAGTGCATATCATCATCTTATATCCTGAGGCTTTTCTGTACACTCACAGAAATTCAAAATGATCACACTGACTCCAACGTTGCTGTTTCAACATTTACACCTCTGGGATGAATGCCTTAAAAATATGTGACATAGCAGACAAAACTGCAGGGATGGATCCAAGCACAGAAGCAAGGAGAAGGAGCTGGGAAACTGTAAGGTAAGAAGGCCTGAATTTTACAGTGGATAGCCAAAATTTCCCACCTCAGTTTCTTTAAGGTGCATGTAGATTATCACTGAAATGTTGTTCCCTAAATGAATAAGATGAATCAATATAGATAAAACCACGAGTACTGAGCATTTGCAGGGGTAAAGAAAAGCACAACTGTTACTCAGATGATACTAAAAGGTTACATGCTGTACTGGGGGATATAGAATATGGGTCTATTCTACTCTGGACCAAACTTTAATGCCTGTTGACTCCTTAGGGACTGCTGGACCTTGCAGAGAGGAAAAGTGTCTGGGGGAAATGCTGCTTGTGGATGGCAGACATGCAAACCTGGAGATGCACAGGGAAAAGTTATACTTGCAGGAATTGAGCACAAGATCAGGTAGAAAGCCGTGGTGGTGAAGAACATTGTGCATTACAGACAACAGCTCTGTTATGAGTCCAATGTGGATGGAAGTCTGTGCAGGGAATCCCCCAGAAGTACCACTCCTCTTGGTGAGCACCACAGCAGCACCAGAAAGACCTGCTTGAACAACACGTGGGGGACAAAGATAAGGGAGGAAATGCTGCCTTTCCCAGGGAAAAGGTCATCTCTGGCCCCTAAAATGGCCAGAATTTGGGCTGGCATCTTGTAGTTATCCTTGCTCATCATTCTCAGTTGATGCTTCTGGGATCGCCCAGTTCTGGAGCCATTTATCATTCTTTGCTTCTACAGGCTTTGGAGGCAGGTTGATCTGGATGAGAAACAAATGAGAACAGCAGCTCTGTCCACAGCTGGATATCCAACTCCACACTTAAAAGTACAATGAGTGTCCTGATTGTCTAAGACGTTGAGCATTCAAGTTCCATACAGGGTTATAAAAGGAGATTGACATATTTGACAAAAAAATGAGCTTTCTCACAGGCTCACTGGAGAATTTTAAGCCCAATTTGGCTGTTCACAGCTGTGCAGGAAAATCTGTAAATCAAGAAGTTACTCCAGGCAAGATTTAAAATGCTCTAATTGCCTGTTGGATTTATGACAAAAGTACCACGAGAGACAAACTGGTTTCAGTTCTTCACTGGCATAATTTAGGGGAAAATATATCTTTCCTTCTGTAATAAGTCATTATTGTACTAGATTTAGTGTTCAGAATTTCCCCATTAATATTGCAGGGTATGTAGTGACTTCAACCAGAAAGAGGGCAGGAATAGGTTAGATATAAGGAAGAAATTCTTTACTATGTGGGTAGTGAGACACTAGAACAGGTTGCCCAGAGAAGTTGTGGATGCACCGTCCCTGGAATTGTTCAAGCCCAGTGCCTTATATGGGGCTTTGAGCGACCAGGTCTGCTGGAAAGTGTCCTTGCCCATGGCAGGGAAGTTGGAACTGGATGATCTTTAAGGTCCCTTCCAACACTAACTATACTGTGATTCTATGAGATTAATCCCAGCTCAAATAATTAACTTCCTATGCTAGGTATGTTATTCCTCTTTATTTTTTGAAGTGAAAAGTGTAAAGCCAAGTTAAGCAAGTACACATAAATTATAGAAACAGGTGTATGAAGTACAGGGGACACTAAATTTGGGCTATTCAAGAAATTTTCAGTTTTGTGTCTGGATCTAAACTACTGCCTCCTTTGAGTTGAATTGTGGGTGAACGCTCACAAGTTTCATTGCCTAAAAGCCCTAATTTGGGGAAAAATATGCAGAAATAAATGATGGCTCTCAAACATAAACATGGGAGTACATAAATCCTTTGCTGTATCAACCTTGTGTCTGAGATGTGCTCAACAAGGACCCATGTTCTGGAAACAGGAAAGAATGAAACAGGATGTTATTCCTCCTGGAAATAAGAGAAGTGGGGAGAGAATTTTACCTGTTTAGAAAGAAGACCCTGACATTTCTGTATATGTTTTGATGGCTTTTCAAAGAGTTGTGTTACTGGGTGGTCTGATTTGTATTCCCTGCATTGACATGTACCACATTTGGCTCCAACATCAACAGGAGAGTTGCTGGGGGATGGGTCTTTTTTTTGAGATAATTTATTTTTTCAAATATTCTTGAAGTGCAGCTTGTATTAAACTGGGTAATAATTAGATAGTGAAAATGCTCCTATCTAATGCTTAGATTATTACAAGTGCCTGAGGCAATTCTTCAAGGTTTATAACAGACATAGAAATCAATGTTTAATGTCAAAAGTGATCCTGGAAGATGTTTATTGAGAGTTATTTTTTAATATAAAGTGTAAAGATTAAAAAATGCTTTTATTCTTAGTTTTACTTATAGTGATGACTGGGGGAAAGGTGTGGTATCATCAGGGAAAAGTATTATCATGAAAGCTGGTGTAAAACCTTCTTTTAAGATTCTTGATCCAAAATACCCATTAAAACCAAAACAAGCCAGTGTATTTAAAGTCAATACCCCCCTGGTTACTCTTACATTACACTGATTTCTTAGAGCTGTTATAAACTCTAAGCACTAGATGCTTTCATTACTGAGTCCTGTGAGAATCTGCTCTTTCAAGAGAAACTTTCTCCAGGTTTGAGCTTAACATCCATTAAAAATCTAGTTGTATAACATGGTATGAAGACTGGCTTCCTGCTGCTAGAATAATACATGCAGGAGTAGGAGGGACAGCAAAGCTGCTTCAGCATCCTCTGCCACCCGGCACTCTTGTGTTTCACCCTTCACCCTACTCTTCTACCCGATCTTGGGTTGGAAGAGACCTTAAAGATTATCTCACTCCAATCCCCTTATATGGGCAGGGACACCTTATACTTTACCAGGTTGCTCAGAGTGCAATCCTATGTAATCATATATTTATTTGGGAACCAGTCACTCCAGACTGTCTGCTTGATGGCATGAAGTTTGCAGAGCTGCCAATTTTCCTGTAGGTATCTGAGCTGACACCAAAAGGGCTTGTTCTTTCCACTGTCCCTGTGCAGGACGATGCAGGACAAGCACACATGGAGTCACTTACACTGGAGAGAGCTACAGCTAAGTGGGGTAATCCCACTTTTTAATGTCCAAACGATTTAATAGAGATGAAACCCAAGAGACAATTCTGAAATGAAATAAATCTGGGCAGAAATGATTGCAACGGTGTTTGGGGAATGGAAAAACAGCAGATACCCTGACAGATACAGGGTCGAAAGAAAGCTTGCTGTTCTCTGGGGAAGCCTGTATGACTTTTCCTAGGTAGGAAAAAAGTGAATGAGGGCTTCACGAACCATCACTGCTTCCTTGGAGCCCATCCTGAAAGTGCTTGAGCTGTACCTGTGTTGTACAGGGCAGCTTTGGGTGCAGGCAATTTCCTTGGGGGCTGTAGGAATGGGATGGACACACTGGCTCCTGAGTGCCTTCCCAATACTTTCACCAGTGTGAGGGGAGACTGGGGATGGAGCTCACTCCTTCAGGGGAACTTTGCAGGACAGCCTCTCTCCTGAAGTTCTCCCAGTTGCTGGATCAAAAACTTTCTGAGCAGTCATCTGCTTGAGGTGCTTTTGGATAAAGGCTTCATCTTCTAGAAGCACCCACCTATCCAGGGCAGTTAGGGCACCCAGAGTGACACACACTGGGGTGTGATATGTCCATACTTGGGCAAGGTATCCCAGCTGTCTGCTCACATCCAAGTCACAGTAGCAACACCAGCACAACAGGGTGCGAAAAAAGCTTCCCATGGATGACAACTGTAGGTCAGGGAATACCTTCTATCACACCTGGAAGCATAGAGGAGGTTGTGTTATAGCTAGAAATGCAGAGAAGTGCATTGCACCCACACTGTCCTTCAGATCTGAAAGCTGCAGATTCCAAAGTCTTGCTGCTGTGTGCAATTGCCCCAATTAATCTAATGAAAGGTATGATTTCTCCTCACAAACTTATTCAAATGCTTCACTAAGGATGAGCAATAACCACTGCCACTACAGTGATGTTTTCATTACAGTGGGAAGATTTCAAGCTCTCCTTATGTCAGTGCAGCCCAAGAAGTATGAGACCATGACAGTATTACCTGCATTTTCCCAATACATTGCCACACACTATGCAAACAGAGCTAAACGTGATTTGGGCTTCAGATATCAGTAGAAACATACAACGGAAACATTTCCCAGTGGAAGACATCAGGTTAAAAAAGCAGAAAAGATTTGAGGAAGAATGGAGTTTAAGATGATTATAGAAAAATCAGAAATTCCAGGTGTTAATCTCCAGGTGTAAATCAGCACAGCTTTATGGATGCTTGTGTTTGCATTAGCCAGGGGTCTAGTCCCACGTGTTTGATCAAACACAGTTCGATACAGAGGAATAAGAGCGTTGCAAAAGTGGGAGAGAGCAGCTTCCTCCTCTGAGGGAGAGCAGGAATGTAAAATATGTCTAAAATAATACACTACCCAAATAGTCTTTCAGCCTTTCCCGAAGGAAAAATACACTTCTCTACAAGGAAAATGCCACATATCTCTCTACAGCCCCAGGAAAAGAATGAGGTCACATCTTTCACTAAAGCTGAAAGAGCAGGGTTTTTTTTTTTGTGCAGCGTTTCATCCCCTTCTTCCAGTTACAAGACATGCCTCGCTGCGGTGGGACCCTGGTATTTATCTTCTTTTGGGATCCTTACAAAAAAAGTTCAATCCTCATTCAGTCTAAAGGGCTAAATCCTGCACCACCAAAGCCATGTCGCCGTTATGGAGGAAATGGGTTTGCCCCTTGCTTCCATCAGAGAGAGCTGGGAGCAATTCTCCATAAGTTAAAAGGTGAAAGCTGTCCCAATGACTCTGTCTGTAGAAGGGTTTCTTGGATGGGAATGAGGGAAAAGAAGCCAACTTCATAAACCAGATTTTGGTCTCTTTACACAAGGACAATTTGTAATAAACCCTGTGGCTAACGTGAAGTTATTGCAGATCTGCACTGGCATGAATGAGGTCAGAAACCAGCCCGGGGTGGCTGGGACAAGGCGGCACAGAGGTGTTAGAGAGGAGAAATTTGGAGTTTGACTTTCTGCAGCCCCTGAACACCCTCAGTGTGGTGACACCCTGCCTTCGGTGTATTTTGGGTCAAATTGATGAGTGTCATGGCTCAGGACCAGGGACTTCTTACACGGAGAAAGCCACGCGGAGCTTGTTGGAGCAAGCAGGCACCGTGTGCTAATTAGAGCTGTCTGCTCAATGAATTTAGCTTTAACTGCTCACAGAGTGTCTGCAGTTAGATTGGGATTTCCTCAAATTGATTTGTAATTTGAGGTTACTCAATTAATTTTTCTTTTTTTTTTCTTTTTTTTTTTAATTTTTGCTCTCTGTCTTAATCGCACAAGTGTTTGAGTCCCTGTACCTGCACCCTCCTTGCTTTGATGGGTGCCAGCATTCCCTGGCTGGGTGTCCTCTCCAGCAGTACAGCCCTGATGTAGCCACCAGTGGGCCAAACCTCCCAAGATTCACCATCCATTAAGAAGGAGGTTACAAATAAGCAGGATGGAGTAAATTCAAACCTTTTTTAACTTTTCTGGGCCACACAAGCCTTGCCCAAGGCATTATTCATAGAAAAATTAGGCTGCTGCAAGATTCACTGGCGGGGTGCAGAATTTAAATAGAATTTTCTCTTGTCCCAGTTACACAAAGTCAGCCTGATTCTCCCATTCCCTATGCTGGTGTAAAGTGGAAGTAATTCCAGTCCCGAGGGTGGGATTTACTGCTCACTAGACAGTCCAGTCCCAACACTACCCTGGGGCAGATACCACAGGAGGCATTGCATGGAAGCTTCTCCAGACAGTCTGAGCAACAATGAGCTATGTCATTGAATCATGGAACGGTTTGGGTTGGGATGTTAAAGACCATCTCATTCCCCCCCCCTGCCATGGGCAGGGACAACTTCCACTATCCCAGGTGGCTCCAAGCACCATCCAACCTGGCCTTGAACACTTCCAGGGATGGGCCATCTACAACTTCTCTGGACAATCTATGTCAGTTCCTCACCACTACGATAGTGCAGAATTTTTTCCTAACATCCAATCTAAACCTGCTCTCTTTCAGCTTCAAGCCATTACCCCCTTTCCTATCATTGCACAGCCTTCCTTGCTGCATGAGGAGCCTCTTCTTTCTGATGCGAAAACCTGCATAGGTGCAAGTCAAATTTATGGGTTTTTTTCAGGCATTTTTTGTGGTCAGGCTTTGAAAGTCAGCACGTTTGGAGGCAGGTAATGCAGAGAGTACGTGCGTAAGTGCTGCAGATTTGTGACCCCACATGGGTAATGTTTTGTGGTGCTCATCTCCTGCCACTGCTAAGATGGAGCATCCAAGGGACCCACTTGCCTTTCCAGTCTTTCAAATCTCTCACTGCTTTGATGTTTACAGATCAGAGTCATAGCTCTGTTACGGCAGTTTGGTGCCAGGCAAATCTGGCTGACTCCATGGAAGTGATGCTGTCCCAAAACAAGTGATGTGTTCTTAGGAATGGTTTGGTTCTGAGAATGAAACTGTGGTTCCCATCTGCTTTTGCATCAGCTGAGCCCAGTAACATCGAGAGCTGAACCTTGCAAGGTGGTGTGAATCCTTTGCTGTTGCTGCTCAGTCGTGGCCACTTGTTCCAACACTCAAACCCAGCCATCTGCTGGGGGGAATATCTGGTACATCCTGAGTTCTACAGACTTCCCTTTCCCCTTAGGATTGTCCTCCAACACATGTAAAATAGCCTGGAAATGGTACCAGGCATTACGTGCCCACCCAGGTAATATGGTTCATCATTTATACATTTAAAAATGCCAACTCAAACACTTCTGTAATATTACGGGATTTTCAAGACAAAGATGTTTGTTCTGGTTTCTGTTCAACTTCGTCCCCAGAGCGGAGAAGAACCCAGAGCTGTTAGTCACTGCCTGTGGCTCTTCCAAGCGGGAGCTCAGACCCAGAGCCAGGCTTTCCTTCTCTTAACTTGAGATTTGCAATCAGAGCAATTCCACTGACTTCAGAGAGCTGCTTCTCATTTCCAAACATATGCTTAGGAATATAATCAGGCTTACAAATCTCCACTGACGGCAAAGATGAGTGCCAGCTTCCCTTAACAAGTAATGCAAAACACTGCTGGGGGGGGTGAACAGCCTGAGCCTGCTACCCAGAGCTCAACAACCCCCAAACAAGCACAGTCCATGCTTCCTCCTTGGGAATGAACATTTTATGAGCAGGATTGGAAATTTATGGGTGCTTTGGCACTGTGAGAACACAATATACCTGCAGAAAGGGGGTCTTTGCTATTGTGGCATTGCTCTGCTGCCCATGGGATGGGAATGGGCATAGGACAGGAGGGTCTTAGCAAATAACCAAACCCAAGGGAGAAATAGTGTGGACTTCAGCAGCAACCCCCAAAGCAAAACTCATGGGAGGTGGGGGTTTCTCCAACCCTCTCTGAGCCTGTTTTAGCCACAGGTGCCAGCAAAGGCTGTCCCTGTGTTCATCCTCTCACAGGAGAAGGCATATCAGGTTGGAGCCAGGAGATGCAGAAACAAGTGTCTTGTACAGCTCAGCATCACAGTGCTCCAGATTTGTCTCTGCTGACGGGGATCACAGAGATGGTCAACAAACAGATCCATCTGCTATGTGGCTGCAGCTGGAGCTAGAGGAAACAAAGTTCAGACTTCTATCATGAGCAGGATTTAGCCCAGTGTCTCTGTGTCCAGCTCTATGTGTGAGCAAAATGCACACAGTGTGGTGGTGATTAGCAGAGACTGGTGTCACTGGAAGGTCACTGGAATCACCATGTGGTGATTGTAGATGTCACCAAGGACCTTCAGAAGACCAGTGCTCCTCTGGGCCAGCAGCTGGAGGTCAAATGAGGCTCCACATGAGTGAATCAGAGCCCATGCTCAGGCAGATGCTCACATCCAGACACCAGCACTTAAAGATCTGACTTACAGGTCTGCCAGTTGTTCCCCTCCCCATGCTGTTTCTCAGATTATTCTGACTATTTTTGACCACTCTGACCATTTCTCCCTTCAATGCCTGGCAACTGCTCCCTGCTTCCCTGGTGGTGCACAGCTCCAGAACAAGACGAAATTCATTAAAAAGCCCCGTGGAAATGGTAAATCATCAGGGTGGACCTTAGAAGCAATGCAGTGGTTCTGCTTTATTCAAAGCCTCAGGGAAAAAATTCAAAGCATCCAGGACCACTCATGGGGGGTGTATTCAGCTGAGGCTCAATAAGGTGGGTGCAGCACTGCTAAATGCAGCACAGCATCACACAAAATCTGTGGCCGAGCCCCAGCAGTATGAAGGACTGCCTCTTCCTGGCTGTACTGCCACCACGTCCCCCACCTGCATGAGGCCAAGCACATCAACACCTTCAAAATGACCAGGACTGGCAGTACCAGGGGCTCGGCTGGGTGACAGGACATCCTACAACTGCCTTGGGGCACCCCGTGGTCCACCCGGCCCTACTGTACATCCCTCTGTATGTCCCTCTCTGCTCCTCTTCTCTGCAAAGGAAAATGGAAGTTGCCTTTTGTCTGTCAGGGGTCAGACAGAGCCGGTTTGTTCGATAAAGCTTTAACGCTTTGTGAACACGCAGAAAAGCTCAACCCGGGGCCCTTTGACAATCTCTATTGTTTTGCAGCTGAAAAAAAAAAAGGGGGGGGGGGCGCAAAAAAAAAAAAAGACTGGTTCGATTTAAAACACCAAGTTCATGGCATTTCAAAAAGAAATGATACACAGCGTATGGATTTGTGTGATACGGGGAGATAAAGCAGGGAATAAAATGCCAGGCAGGAGCATTACAAACGCTGCTCTCGGGGGTGAGCCTGGTATTTTGCCATCTGATTATTTTAAGAGGTTTCTGTCTCCACAGCAAAATCTCTGGCATTAGTTTCACATCCCAAGTCTCAGCATTTGGGGCAAAATCTGGGAAAGGAAAAGGTGTGAAAAAAGATGAAAGAATAAGTGATACTTTGTCCTAATGTCTAACATGCCTGGGAAATGGCATCTATATGTGTACACGGTCCACTTCAGCCACACTGGGGTTCATTGTCTGCAAAATTCATAAGCCACGTAATGCATCAGTTGTCAAGCAAAGCTGGGATATGGGAACTCTCCCTGCAGTTTATTTAAGCAATAAAATAAAATTAAAAAAAAAAAGTGGGCTCCTTAAAGAATCATATGAGCTGGCAAGGAGGTCAGTTGATTGAATATTTCATTTATTGAATGTGCGGTTGCCAAAATAAATAACTCAGGGAGGAAAGCAGTAGTCAGGAAATTGAATGTGTTTTTTTGTCTCTGGCGAAGTTTCCCTTGAGTGATTTCCTTTGGAGGCTGCTGCCCGCGGAGCGCATCCCGCTCCTCCGGCTCCGGCGGCAGCCCAGGCACCGGCGACGCGCTCCTCCCAGCCAGCCTCCACCAGGAGAACAAAAATGTGTCGTTTCACTGTCCTTATAATGCACAGAGAAAATAGGATTAGGTCCAAATAGCAGCAAGGTAAGTAGGATTAATGGCTGGCTTAAATAAACTATGCCCTTCCTTACAAGGCTTCTGGATATCGTTTCCGCCTGGTTGTGCTGCGTGCAAGGCAGCGCGTTGCTGTGCCCAAGAGGTGCACGTGGAGATAAGGTTGTGGGGATTGGAATATTTTCCTTTACGCGGAATATTTTCTTTTTATTTTTAATAAGAAATATGAATTTTGCAGTTGTAAGACGATGAAACCCCCCGTGGGAGATGCAGAGACGGATGGAGGAATGGAAGGATGGAGAGATGGAAGGATGGAGGGATGGAAGGATGAAGGGATGCAGCCTTTGTGAACGCCTCTTGCCCCCTGGCGTCCCCTCGCTGCAAGGACAGCCGGGGTCGGGGGGGCCGGGGAGAGCAGGGTGGGGACCGGGAAGACCAGGGAGGGAGGGGACCAGGGACACCGGGGTAGGTCGACACCGGCAGTCTCCATCTCTTATCGCCTCTTTTCCCAAAACCCCAACCAATAAATCCAGCCAAATTGACACAAGCGTCACCCGCGGGCAAAACTCCCTCCCTAAAACACTTTCCAAAAATAATGAAGATCCTGTGTCGTTCCTCAAAGGCAGTTCGGAGGGCACGAATAGGAAGGGGGAAAAAAGTGAAATAAATTTAAAGAGTTGGTTGCTAGGAAGGGAATGCGGCGGCTTATTTGGCATTTCTATCCTCTTTTGCATAGTCTCAGTTTCAGCTGGCAGACCAGGAGCTATGTGGTTGCCTCCATTAAATCTGTTTCTCATTGCAGGCTGACAAGAATTTAAGAAAGGTTCCTAATGACCGATACCGGCTGGCATCGCAGCCGAGTTTTGTAATTAAACGTTACTGAACAGAGGCAGTAGCTGGGGATAAATGTCAAGGCGCTTTTCTCTCTCTTTTTTTTTTTTTTTTTTTTTTTTTTTTTTGTCCGCGATTTTCGAGGGAGAGGTTGGATATGTCACACGAAAATTGCAACTGCCAAAACAATCTACCAGGAGCACATCAATAAAAATAACTTCCCCATACTTCCCCAGCGAGCCAAGGAAATGACACAGTGGCTGTCGATGCTGACGATTTCCCAAACCCTCCAAAACCCTGCAATTACCAACGGCCCCGGCAAATGCCCCGTCCCGCTGCAGCAGGACCAGGGGCACTCGATGCAGCCTGCAGTCGTTAAACTGAATTTTATCGAGAAATGATGGTCGGTTGATAAATTGACAGTAGTGGAAAAAAAAAAGTAAATGGAAAAGAAAAAATGCGAGAAAATTCGTGAGCAGTGGGAGAAGCTCCAGGGCAGAAGCTGTGGGTACAGCGAGATGCGGGCACTGGTTGGGATGCTCGCTGTCCTGGGGTCGGTGTTCAGGTGCGGGTGCCCCGGTGGCCCCGGGCTGTCACTCCCTGCCCCTCCGCCCCAAACTCGCCGAGCTCGGCGAGTGGGATCAAACTCATTCAGCCAGTTTGGCTGCTTCTTGTCTTCCCTTTTCCTTCCTTCCTTCCTTCCTTCCTTCCTTCCTTCCTTCCTTCCTTCCTTCTCCCCTTTCCTTTCCCTTCCCTTCCCTTCCCTTCCCTTCCCTTCCCTTCCCTTCCCTTCCCCTTCCCCTTCCCCTTCCCCTTCCCCTCTGCAGCCCTGCGCGGTGGCCTCGGTCCCTCCTCACCCCGCGCATCCCCGAGGGTGGCGGAGTCTCCCAGGTCTCCCCGGGCCGAGGGACCGCGGGGTTTCCGCGCCGGTGGCCGCGGTGGTGCCGGGACTCGCCACCGCCCGGCACAGCCCCGCTGCGCCTCCGGGCCTCGCCCGGGAATCGCCCCAAAACTTCTATTAATTTATTTTTAAAGCGCATTAAACCATTTCCCGCGGCCGGGCGAGCGCGGGGTTGGGTTCATCCATATGCATGCGGAAAGTTTCGCGGCAGCGGCAGCCGGGGGGGTGCAAATTGCGAAGTTAAATATTTGTTTTTAATTTTCTGGCTCAAAAATTTTAACTAAGAGGCAGGATTCCCGCCGCTCTAATGTGCTTGCATAAATGGCTTTGTTATTACTAGTTTCCTGCTAAAACAACATTTGCTTCTCGTCCTGACACACGGTATTTGGAATTCGGGCGGGATCTGCCATCTCGGATGGAGAAGCCGAGCGGAGACACCGCGGCCGGGGCCGCCGCGCAGCCCGCCCGCGCCCGCGCAAAATTAACCCAACCGGGCCCTCAGATTAGCTTTTAATTAGATTTTCTGATTATACACATGTTTAAAGGACAAGATTGCATGTTTATGGAGGGAGATTTCCTCAAGAGTCTATTTGATTAAACGTATTTACAATAACTCCGGTGGTTAAACATTGTCACATTTTAAAGGACGGTTTAATGAAAGTATAATTTTAAGATGGGAAAAAGTTGCAGAGAATGGTTCGCTCCAGCCTGCCCCGGGGCTTAGATTATTTTATTATTTATTTCATTTAATATTTATTTTATTACTTTATTTTATTTTTTATTTGTTAGGGTTTAACTTCTTTTTTTTTCCTTTTACCTTCTTTTATTTTACCTTCCTTCATGTCCATCAGACATTACAACCAATAAACCACCGAACCCAGGGCCGGTGGTCCTACAGCCAGACAAAAAGGTCTTTGTCATCGGATACCCGCGGAGAGGAGCCCTCAGGCCCCGCGGAGCTCAGGGTGCGCACCCGCTGCCGCCTCCGCGGGCGCGGCCCCTCCGCAAGCAGGTGGGGGCCGCTGTCTGCCCACCCCAGGCTGAGGGTGCTGCTCCCCTGGGGGCACAAAGTCCTTTACTCCCAGCGCGGTTGAGGCTTTTTTTTAATTTTTTTTTTAATTTTAATTTTTTTTTTTTTTACTCGCCGTGAGTTCTTTCGCCCGGCGGCGCAGGCGGTGTCCCCCCCGCAAAGGGCCGTCGGTGTGGCTCCGTGCGGAGCGGAGCGACTGAGGTTCACCGCCCGCCCCGTCGGTGCGGAGCCGGGCAATGGGGGCCCCAGGGGCGGCACGACTCTGCCCCAAGGTAAACACGCTTTTCCTCTTCCTCCTCCTCTTCTTCTTGCCCTCCGAGCAGCAGCCGGGTGCGGATACCCAGCCCGCGGGGCCGCCCGCAGCTCTGCAGCCCTCGATGGTGTCCGGCTGAGTCAGGTTCTGCCAACGGGGAGAGAAACCGCTCTGTATTCCTGCTATCTGACACTTTGCCGTGATATCCCAACCCTACTGTGACATCCCACTGCTTCATTTTTTTTTTAATTTACTCCACAGATGTGTAATTTCACCACGGAGAAGACTTTTATCCTTTTTTTGGTTGGATGAGGAAAGCTCCATTCGAGGACACATCTCCCTTTTTGTCTTGCTCATTAGATATAATTTAACATAAAAAGCCTGTTATAATTACTGATTATACAAGGGATCCCTTGTTTTTGCAAGCTACTAACAGGATTATCTAACAAGTGCTAGATTTCAAATTAGCCATAAGCATTACTCTGGAATTCATTTTGTTTCGCTGGAAAGGAGAGAAGGAGTGGATTTGGGGATGAGGGCATGGAGTGGTCCCGAGTGTCCAGCATCACTTCACCGTTGTCCAAGCTGTCCACACGAAATGGAAGCATTGTCCCCTGTAAAGCCTATGAAGGTATAATTATTAAAAAAAAAAAAATACGAAAATGAAAAAAATATATGAACCCCTTTAAACTGTTGTCTTGAGGGGATTGGAGTGGCCTCACCTCATCCATCCTGGGGCAAAGCAGCAGCTCAGCTTTCTGCCTGCTGCCTTCTCCTGGCCACGGGAAATGGAGGGCTATAAAAAATCTATTAGAGATGAGTTAATTAATGGTAATTGGAAAAGGGACCTCCCCTACGTAAAATCGTCTTTCTCCACAAAAGAGCATTTAAAAATAATCTGAGGGAAAAAAACCCCACAACACCATAATGAAGCTTTTGAGTAAAAGACCTCATGTTTTTATTGCCGAGGGGAGCAGGGAGCAGGGAACTCCCTCAAGCCCCAGTTCCAGCCCTGGCCTCGCTCCTGCCAAGCCCCTGCGAGGGAGCGGCTCTCCTTGAACGCTGCTTGTGTGAAGCCTTGTGGTCTGAGATTAAACCTGCCCACACAGCCACCCCTGGCTGCAGCCCCAGTTTGCCTTCTGTGTAGAAAACAGCTTTTCCTCCGGACAGAGGACCTGGAAGGACTCAGCCCAGTGTTCAGACTCACAGGGATGTCGCTGCAGGGCTGGGGTCCCTCTCCTTCCTACCAGAGTCACCACTCCTCTCTGCCTTCCAACCTTCCACCAGAGCTTCAACTCTTTAGGCCTGGCGGAAAGTAAATCCTTTTAATGAGTCAAATAATTTTGGACACAAGAAATTTCCCCCTCTCCTTTGTAATTAGAGCTGGCCGCGTGTCTAAAATGATCTGCTTTCCAGAGGGAAACAATAATTGAATTGTTGGGTGTCTCCCGAGCTTTGCAGGGCTCCGGGAAGGCTGCGAGGGAAGCTGAGCCATTCTCTTGTTAGCGCCTGCAATGAGAGCGAGACACCCTAGAATTCAATTACGCGGCTCCTCCAGGAACCGTTATAATTATAACGTCAAGTTGTTTTTTAAAATTTCATAATTATGCTTTAGGATCCTTGCGTGGATGTTTGGGAATGCGCCTGCCTGGCCCTGGCCCCCCATAAGTACCTTCCTTTCCTGCAGCCTCTTCTCTGCCCATGCTTCAGTTGGCATTCTGCTCCCTGCATCCAAGGGTGCCTGGGGTGCCCTCCTTCTCCATCCCTGACCCTGGCACCTGTGCCATGGCCTTACTGAGCCCTCCTCTGGTCCATGTCACCGGACATCCCTCCTGAATGCTGTGACACAGCATCATGGCACATGCTGTGAGTGGGCTGGTGACACATCCCTATGTCAGATCTCCCATTTAGCCTTTCCAGTGTTCCTGCCTGCAGAACTGATTCCCATGCACAGCTATTCTAGGAGAACATGAGGAAGAAGTAGATCAGAATGACCCATTACAGAAAATTTTGTCTTCAGCTGGTTAGAAATAGGTGTCCAATGTCCTCCCTCCAGTGGCACCAGAGAGGTGAAGTTTGGGGCAAGTCAGATGGTGCTGGGAATCCTCGGAGTAGGATACCTCATATCAGCGCTACCTGTGCTTGGGTTGGCATCTTTACCTTCGTGAATGCAAATGCAAAATACTGAAAAACTCTTACATTGCTTTTGTAGGTGGAAATTACAAGCTCAGAAGGGCTTGAAGTGCCTTGCAAGCTTGGGCTTCGAGCAGCATTGTGTTTAGAGGGTGGTTGAGTTGTTTTTAGGCTCTATTTAGAAGAGTGGATCAGACTGCTCATATTTTACATTCCTGCTGAAATGAGAGAGCTGTGACCCTGTCTTGCTGCAGAACCCTTGTTCAATGCTGCTCCTCTCCCTTGCCCTCACCATGTACCTGTTGCACACCCACTGTGTCCTCCTGGACATGTGCCCTGGGAAGTCACTGCCCAGGACTCATTTGTGCAGAAACCAGCTGTGGGCTGACAGGTACCAGACTGGATGAAGATCTGGCTGTAAAATGCTGTTTGAGGTGTTTAGTGAAGGAGCTTCCCCAAGACACGAAAGAAAAGACTGAGAAAGTACAGAATGCAGAAGAGCAAGAAGACCAAATGGAGGGAAGGTGGAAGAATCATGAGCTGCTTTTGTGAGGAAATGATGAGCAGAAAAACTAAGTCCAGTCAGACACAGTTAGAACACAGATATTGCAGCAACCTGTTTTTCAGGAATGTGTTAAAATCGCAGCCTCCCACTATTGCATCCTGATTTGTTTCTCCTTGCTGAAGTTGAACAAGACCCAGGAATTTTCCTGAGTTTCATCCAGTCCAGTTTCCAGTGTCAACTCATGGAAAGGGTCTGACTCAGACTGCAGTGTGGATCCTTTCCACAGAGCTCCTTGTTGTGGTTGGACTGCATCTTCCCACAGGCTTGCACAGAGGAATATGCTGTTGGTTGGGCATGTCCTTTTCCTGTAGAGGGAGAAACTTGACCATGTCTTTAGCTCCCTGTATCCAGCAAAGAGTTACAATGCACATCAGGAGCAGGAGCAGAAGGCCTGCTGTTCTCCCCTTCCTACCCCACAGCCATTGCCCAGAAAGCTGCAGGCAGGGTCCTGGTAACCACCCAGCAGCATCAAGACACAGGGGCCACCAGAACCACATTGTTTTAATAGTGCATCTTGCACTTGGCTGCTCAAAGCAACTTTTCCTGAGCTTGGACCCAGGTCCTGAGGACCTGCATCCTTGTGGACCTGCATCACTGTCTGGCCGAGGAACAGAAGATGATGAGCTTGTCTTGATATTTGCAGGTCAGGGCCCCACATAACAGTTGTGGCACTGGGATGAGAGAGCAGAGAGGAATACACAATGACTGTGCTGATTTCAGACTGGGAATAGATTCACTTTTCATTCTCTCAGACAAGCAATTAGAGCTGTCTCCCCAAGCAGTTCCCACCCAGCAAGGAGTTCCAAAATATGAAAATTCTTCCCTTTCATATTATTTTCCAGATGTTCAGTCTTCGCTTCCCTTTATTAATGCTTCTTTTGCCAGGGTGACTCATTTAACAATTAACTTAGGCATAGGGTGTAGCAGCTGTTACAGATATTACCTGTGCCTCTAAGGCAAAGCTGTTGTTTTTTATCCATCTCTCCTTTTCTTCTAGGCCTTTAATAACCTGAAAAAATATCTTTAAATTAGTGGGGAGCACTGATTCTTCAACCAGGTCAACAGATGGCTCACTTGGACCTGCCTTCAATTAAGCAGGTGGAACATGCCCAAGGAGCAGGCAGACAAATGCAGCTGTTCTTTCCCCAAGTCCCACTGTGGATCTGATGGGAAAGACTTATTCACCAGCTCCTGCATGAGGCTACTTGTTCTATCAAATTCATAGCTTCACATTCAGACTTCCTTCACTTGGCTCCATCTTCTGGATTACTCCTTCCCATGACCATGCATCATGGAAGTGATGATGCTGAGGCAGCTGTGCATTTCTGGCTTCAGGGTCTACTTCTAGTGTTTGATTGTTGGGCAAAATCCTGAAACCCTGGTGTTTCTCATCTTCAGCATTCCTGATGGATGTCCTTGGTTCATGTATTCATGGACATTGAGGGTGGGGTTCAAAACTTAAGCCTAGTGTAATCTTGTTTTAGGATGAGAGGAAACAGCCTCAAGTTGTACTGGGGGAAGTTTAGATTGGATATTAGGAAAAATTTCTTCACTGAAAGGGTTGTCAAGCAATGGAACAGGCTGCCTGTTCCAGGGCAGCGGTGGAGTCAACCAGAGCTTGCAAAGAAGTTAATTTTTGTAGAGCTCTGCATGGAATTGAATGAGCTCTCCTTTTCTGGACAAGGTCTCTGCTGCACAAAAGAGCTCCTGAGGTTTTGATTTTTTGCCCTGTTTATTTTGCTGGCACTGGATAAGTCAGCAGGGTATGTATTCCTGGGGATTCTTCTTTACCCCAAGCTCTTCATTAGCTTCCCAGAATTTTCTGAACTACGCTGTCTGGCAAGACAAAATTTGAAGTAGGCTTGCATAATGCTGGCTGGGATCTGTTGCACCTTCTTCCTACACCAGTTCACATCATCTTTTCCACCAGCCCAGCAGCAGCAGCAGATTTCCTGGAGAAATCAGAGTCTGTTGCTCAGCCCACCAGCACAGCTCCACACAGTGCCCAGGTTTCTATGCTACAGGGTCCTGGTGCAAGAGCTCAGTAGCACAGAACTCCTGCAGAAGGACCCTCCACCCCTGGTCTGTCAGCTGTCCACCAGGAGTAATCAGGGATCATATACAAGTTCTCTCACTTTGGATGATAACATGGTAAAATTATACCAAGAAGTGAGCTCTACAGTGGCTTATTTTTTATAAAGCAGCAATTGTGTTGGTGCTGGTATTAAAAACTGAAGCATGGCTTGTAGGTTTCAGAGTTAACACACAGCCTAATCCTGTTTTCAACTGCTGCTGTTTGAAATCACTGCAGACTCCTGTACAACCCGACAGCTACACAGCTGGCTCTGCAAAACTGCTCTTCTGAGCTACAGCAGAACAGGTGAGAAAACTTGGGGTTTGGGTTTTTGCTTGTTTGTTTGTTTTTAAACACAAAACTTCATCTGATCTTCCCAAATGCAATTGTCAGAACAAGGCAGAGACTGGGGATGCTGCTCCTTCCAGAAAACTGACTTTTTATTGTAGGAAGAGTTCCAGACATAGGCAAGAAAATGGGGAAAAAAAATCCTTGAACAAGCTGAGAGTAGAGTCTGAGAGTGAAAAGGTCCAGTGCAATCTGCAGACTACAGATCCAGCAGAGGTATCTTAAGCCACCATTGGCATAGAGGAATATGAAATCTGAAGGATGATGAAGTGAGTGTTGAAGCTGCTTAACCAAGAAGGGGCATGAAGGAAGAACAAAGTGCTGGGCCAGGAGATAGAAGATTGATGAGGATGGTGAGTGAGCAAGGTGGTACTTAGCAAAACTTATAAGAATTTTTCTGAAAAAAACCTTTTTTTCTTTTTTTGCCAAAAAAATGCAGATTTATTAAAACAGAAGATAATTCTCAAACCAACTCATTCTTATGCATTTATATAACATTGAAAACAACCAGGAGAAAAGTTTGGAAATTGAAATTGCTCATCCCATTTTTATAAAAAAGAGTGGTTTAGATTTTTGAACAGGTGAAACATTGCACCGTTAGACAACTTGGACCACTTTTCAAAGGTCAGAATCAAACCAACACATTTCAAGATGGTAACAAGTGCGGTCAGTGGCAAATGTCCCACAGCCACCTCTGATGGAAGACTTTTGTCACCACTAGAAAACATGAACAGATAGTGCCATGTTTGGGCGCCCTCACATACGTGCAGCCTGTGGTGACAAGAAGAAACACAAACCCACAAAACCCCATATCATTGGACAGACAAAAGGAGTTTAAGTGATGAACTGAGAAACACCCTGACACGTCCAGAAAAACCTAAACCTTACTGATCTTTCTGTGGTCTCATTCTCCTTACTTTTAAATGATCTCTGTTTGTAACATACATGTCCTTGATGTCCAAGTCCAAGGTTTAGATATCTCCACACCTAGAGGGATCACAACCCTCTTGTTCAGTCATGCACATCCCAGTGATTCTTCAGCACTGCAGGTGCTGCTGGCCATGCTCCTGGTGGGCCATGGGCCTTTCTGCATTACAGAATAAAGTCCTTTCCAAGCCGGGGTTGCTCCAAGCCACTTGATCTGAAGCTTTCTTAAACCTCTGAAACTAAAAGAGGAGAGATTTAGATTGGATGTTAGGAAAAAGAACTTCCCTGTGAAGGTGGTGAGGCACTGGAAGAAGTTTCCCAGAGAAGTTCTGGCTGCCAAACCCTGGAAGTGTTCAAGGCCAGTCTGGAAGGGGCTTGGAGCAACCTGGGATAGTGGAAGGTGTCCCTGCCCATGGCACAGGGAGTTGAAACTAGATGGTCTTTAATGTCCCAACACAAACCATTCTGTGGTTCTATGATCTCTCCAGTATCCTGTAATTCAAAATGCAGCCAAAACAGCCACTAGACCTTCTGTCTTGAAGAACTCCTCGGTCACATGTGAACAGCTTGTATTTCTCCAGGAGCATCTCAGTAAGCCTTTCTATCACAGGCCTTTACTGGATGGGACCCCAACTCCCTTGTGAGCACAGGTTGTTTTAATTTTCAGGCACCTACTGTAATATACCATGAAAAGGATGAACTTCCTTTACTCTCATATGCAGGTAAGAGACACATGCAGCCCTCAGCAGGGCTTTTGCATTTTAAACTGAAGCTAGTTCAGCTTGATACTACTACAAAGTGGCCCTGAAGCCTTTCTGAACAGGGCTAGGAATATTCAGAATGAATCTATGTGAATTCAGATTGCTTTTGTTTACACCATACTATCGGGTGCTGTGATGGTGCTAACCCAGATTTAACCCCATCTTCAGGAGCTGGCCCATGGAATTGGTGGTCAGATTCCACAATGCAGGAAAACATGCCCTTTTTAACTGGTGAGAAACCCTAGGAAGGGTGAAAACCCCCTTTTCTTCCCTCTGTCCACCCAACAAAATGTGGGCCAGCTGTAATTAATTCTGTGACTATTCCAGTTCTCACTGAGCTACAATTGGCTGCCTTTGACCAGTTAGAAAACAAATAATCGACACAAACAATACTCAACATCTATTTGGAGCATTCCTGAAGCAGCTTTAGGAATTGGCCTCCCCTTCCCAGCCCCAAACCATGGCAGGTTGGCACAAAGAAAAGCATCTGGCTGCCATAGGGAGCCCCATACCAGCTACTGAGCTGGAAGAAAATGATACAGCTGTGATTAATTTCTGCTGATTTGTAGCTGGTATTTTAATTCCTAGGAAACACAGCAAGCTTATGTAATCTCTGTAGCACCTCTCTGATATTTAATATAATAGCACTCAAGCTACTTAATGCACAAACAAGACTTAATGGAATAAACATGCTTTGCAGCTGGAGAAAAACTTCATTGAGTAAAAAATAAAGCTCTGACCCTTTGAGTTTTTGGGTAGTTATGCATTATTTATCAGAATTACCATATGTACTTTGTACCAGAGCAAAACAGAAGCATCACCAGTCTACAGTCTTATGACACAGACAGACATGGGACTGTGGCTTTATTGTATATACAATTCATCTGTCCCCATCTGCAGCCCATGAAGACAGAATATTATCTCTGCATAAGGGAAGGACTTAGATGCAGGGAGATGACTCCAAACTAGCCACGAGGCATCTCAAGTGGTATTTCATTGCTCAGAGAAATCACCACCACATACAGGTATCTTTCTTGACCTTCAAGCTGGAAGAACCCAATCATCCACACTTCTCACTGGTTTCCAAGATAGGCCCTCAATATGCTCTTATATGTTTGCTTTGTTCAATTAGTCTAGCCTGTAATGCTTTCTTCTCATGAATTTTGGAGCTACTCTGTTGTGCAGTAAGGCAATTGAGATTTAATTTCATTATTCATCTCAGTATGCTTCTGCTGCATTCTGAGAATAGACTATGGGCCCTCCTGTGGCTAATTTAGCACCTGCAAATCCCCACGCTGGAAGCCAAAGGCTGCACAACCCACCAAATGGATCTGCAGGAACTATGAACATGTCAAATCATTCCACTTGCTGGGAAGAATATTTTTTTTCCTTTAGAAACTTTGTACACCTGTTCCAGTATCAAAAGAAGACCATCATGCCCTACTTCTCCAAGGCCAGCTGGTATCTCACATTTTTTATTCTTTTTTTTTATTTAATATACATGCATATTTAATTCCTTTTGACAAAATTTGAGTGGAATTTCATGGAAAGCAGTGTACCTGGAGAATGTGGGCTATCCTCAGGAGATATTAACACTTACCTCCTCAGCTGAAGTTAAGAAAACACCAGCTATTTAAGCTAAAATAGTTAATAAGTTCCTCTTGACTCTTTCTTCAGCTAAGCCAACAGAAAGTAGATAAAAAATCCATTCTACTGTTGTCACCAAAAATGCAGCAGCTTCTAGAAGTCCAAAATAGACATTTAAGTGCAGTAAAATTAAAGACTTCTGGTTTAAATTTGCAAGCTGCTGTTAGAATTGTTTAGCCTCGTGAGCTGTGCTTACTCATTCTTAGTTTACACTCTTTTAAGACGCTTCAGACTTTAGTAACCACTGCTGCAGACAGCCAGACCACAAAAGGAATGTGCATGTTTACTCTGCCCCCTCCATATTTTGTTTCAGATTATGAATTTCAGCATCTTGGAGGACAATGGTACTAAGATTCTGTACTTTGTAACATAACCATAACACATTCACACTGCTTTCCTGGTACAATAGCAAGCTGTTTTTCTTCAGCTGTACAACCCAGGCTGAAGTTAATCTTGCCAAGTTCAGTTTGGGATTCTTTTTTTTTTTAAAAAAAACCCCACTGCATATGCATGACTGAGTATTTGTTATGCAACCATAACAACTGTCCTTTTCAAGAAAGATTCCTGCATAATGTGAGTACAGATAATCCAAGGCAAACATGACTTGATCGTAAAACTTTAATAGTAAAAAAAGTGTAAAACCAAACACACTGCTGAAAACTTATCAGTAAGAATGAGAATATAAGTGTCAAATTCATAATAGTGCAAGTTTTCTTCACTCCCCTCCCCACCTCTTCCAAACTTAGATCACTTTGGTTAAGATACTCAGAAATATTGGCAAAAAACGAACTTTTGACTTATGTTTTTGGCTGCATTGTTTTGAACATGTACAGATTGTGTTTCAGTTTTTACAAATAAATCTTAAATACTTCTCTATCAATCAAATATCCATAGAAATCACTGTAATCTTTACTTGCATCTAGTTTTATAACATTTTGAAACTGGTTTCAAGATGGTTACAAAAGTGTCTCCCCAGCAGGTAGCGTACTTCTTAAACAGCTCAGCTGAACCTGTTGTGATCTGAGGACCTAATTTCTTCAAGTATTTCTATAAAATTTGATTATTTATGTTTTCAACATTTGAGGATCTTATTCCGATTCAATTACTCTTGATTTACACCAAAGCAAGATTAGAATTAGGGTCTGCTCTGTAATATAGACTTTGTGATACATTTTTCCTGCTAGCATTGCCTTAGAAGAGTGAAAACAGCTGGAACAGCTACCCAGCCTCAATATCTATTTTGATGGTTCAGTCTTTAACTGATGCTTCTAACTATAACTGAAGCCATGTAAGATTGGAAAAGAACACAAAAAAATTGCATAATACAAAAAGGCAAATCCATAAAAGTTTACAAGTACAACATAAACACAAAATTGGAGTATTTCTATAAATTTGGGTTCAATGTAAGATACAACAAAACTAGCTTTACTAGTTAAATAAATTATTGCTCCATTTGACTCCATGCAGCATTGAAATGAACTCGGAACCCCCTTCTCTTTAATCTTTCATATGAAATGATCGATATTGAAGAGAACATGAGGCTCAGACTTACTGTACATTGCACTTCAACTTTTAAGACCTAAGACTTGCTATTTAGGTCTCCTGTGGTCTAAGCTATCAAATGAATACATTGTGCTCACCAGAACTATGTATTAAGAAACACCAAATGTTTAATGTAGTGACATAAGCACTTTTTGCTTTTAAGAAGGCAATCACAGATTGCAAGTTCTATAGGGTTGTATAAAAACAAGTAGTGATCTCTTTCAGAAACTGAACTGAGAAAACAAGCTGTTCACTGTTCTTCACATAGTTTAAATCACATTTTAGACCCAATTCTGTTTCCAATCATCTTAGTCAAAACCCTGACTAAAACTGAAGATCAAGGACAGCTCTAGGAGTAAATGGCAAATTGAGTCATTGGGGGGGCACATACTCAAGGGCCAAGCAATGACATGCAATGCATGTTTTTTTAGACACCAGACATTTGAGATAGCCAAGACCCCCTCTGGTGAGATACTAAAGCATATTTGTAATATTAAGCAGAAGTACTCAAACACACTTAGATTTCTTACTGAATTGGGGCCAGAACTTGGTTCTTGCAAATCTAACTGCAAGCTTCAGAAATAATGGAATTTCCAGTCAGAATCTCTTGATAAAAGTTCATGTTTGAGTTAGATTGTCTCCAGTGTTCACCCATCCTACTGAAGTAATTTAGAAATTCCAAACTAAGACTTCCAACCTTTCATCCCTCCAACCCTCTCCACCGTCAAAGACAGAAACTTAATGCAGCATTACAAGTAAGGGCATGATTCCTTCATAAGACTCCTAAAAGCATTAGTGCAATGCCTTTAATCTGTTTTGATCACTCTTATTTTTAAATAACCCTATTTTTTAAAGACTTGGATAAATACTATTCCTATTAAACGATACTTCATCATTGTTAAGCACCATCAATCTACTTCCTTTGGGCACTGATACAAGAGCTTGTAATTAAATTTCAGTTTCAAGGCTTTGAAAACACGGCAGCTGATTCAATAACTTACATTGGAATCTAATACTTGGAAAGCTGCCACTTAGCCTGAACAGTTGTATGCAACTTGATGTTAAACTCTTCCAGAGAACAGCCATATGCAAATGCTTATGTAGTAAATCAGGGTAAGATCTCAAGATAAGCAGTTAATTTCACTTGGCTATTCTAAGAGTGGATTAATATTTTTTTCCACAAGTCATTTGTGCAGTGAGCCCACAAAGAGATTATTTTTTCTAAATAATCTTCAGTTTTAAACAGGAACACGTCTTCGTAATGTTGCTTTCACACTGGCACCATGCTCTCTTCTTCAAAGACTTAGTCATTGTGTGGTTTCTCTGGAATACCCTATGGACAAAAAAACAAACATGTATTTTAATGCTCTCTGATAAGTGACTACATTATGCAGTTATTTTCAATTATTAAATAGTCAACTAACTTCAGTTAGGGTGACAAGTACCTAGCAGACATGGTTTCTTATAAAAGCTCAACAAGGATGTGCTCCTTAACTGTGGACATGAAAAAATCACTACAGGTGTTTACTGCCTGAGTGCATCTGAAAGATATGTCTATCAACTGCACTGCTTTTTATAGGACTTTGTTCTCTTTCCTCTCTACCTCAGTTTACTTCTTAGCAGAAAGTACACAGTGCTTCACTTGCTGGACATTAACTCAGTTTTAACAGCCCCTTTTCAAACTGTCTTCAACCATAAGCTACTTGCTTTTCCAATCAAAGCCTGGTATTAGAGACTTACTCATTTCCCCCAAGTCCTTTTTCTAGTATGAAACCCTGTAGTAAGTCAGCGTAAGGAATTTAACCACCTTTCCTTTAAAACAATGCTTGTAACATGTTCTCCTTCTGTAAGGTCAAAATGCAAATGTATTTGCAAGTACTGAATGCACTCTCAGTTCTGCAGCCTCTAGCACTAGCAAACAATAGATATTTGTGAGGCCCAAGTTCTGAATACCACCCAAGCTTGCCAGATGCTGAGAATGATGGCTACATCTCAAAATGAAGTACTGCCATCCATTTAACCCAGCTGATGAGCAGTGACTGAGCAACTTTAGGTGTCATAATGAGCAGAAAGAGCAGATGGCAGCAGCAGCACTTTCACCTCTTCTTTTTCTATAAAGGCTATTAAAAGAAAATGCTGGATTTCATTCTCAAGCAGACAGAAAAAAACCCAAACCAACAAAACGCAAAAGACTGTGTTACCAGCAGGTTTGCTTAAAGGTTACACTGCACTTTGTTGCTACATGTGAGCTCATTTGAAATCTAGCAATTGGAAAGAAACAAGCATCTCCCAGCTACCATTTATTACCATGAGAGGGAATGTCTCAGGGACACTTCTTATTTTGCTTCCAAATTCTTTTCTAACTGCAAAAGCTAAGCAGGGGCTGAGGAAGAAGCAAAACAACTTTAGTCCACTGATTTCCATAGATGCCACCTTCTGCTCTAGACAGGCCCAGAAAATATCTGCTGCTTGGTCTGCAGCTGTCACATGGAGCAAACAGCACATGGGCTACAGAAAAATATTGCTACAGAAATAACTTTAATTCAAGTATGGTTTAAAAATTACATCTTCTTGCCACATCCACAGTAACAAAACAGACCGATACTTTTCAGTTTTCTCTACAGAAGAAAGATGTGGTTGACTTTTAGACTCTAGAAGTGAAATTCTTTGAATTCCAGCACTGAATGCTTCACAGTGACATGCAGAAGTGCTCCTAAGAAAATGCTGGGCTTCTCCAAGTACTTCCAGACTAAGTAACAGCAGTGTAAACCACATGAGAAGAGACTTCTAGATAACCAGAAAAAACAGCTTTGCTTAGCCAACTTACCTCTTCCTTTGTAAGGAAGATGACAAGACTGACAGGAAAGCTGCAGGCAGGAGCCAGTCTGATTTTAACTACATTCAGATGAAATGTCAGGTGAAAAAAAGTCAAAAGAAAAAAGTTCTGTGTACCTAAATTTATTTTAGCTCCTACTCCTTAAGGTTTCTTCCCTTTGCTTTCCAACAGAAGCAGCAGAGCAACTGGAGCATTGTATATGCCAATGTGAAATACAGAACTGTAGCACAAAACACACTATAATTTTATTTTGAGACTCTGCTGCAATAGCAAATCTTCAATAGAATTAAATTAATGTATGTTTTTCCCTTTTAATGAGCGGCAAACCTAAAGAGAAGCTGTACTTTCTTTCCCCCACACATGCAGTCCTGATCAAAACCAAATGCAGATAATATGCACCAGTGGGATCTGAAGTGGGAGTAGTGACCTTGTGTTTTAAAGAACCTCAGAGCAAAGCACATTCACTGTGAAGTTAAGATAGTGACAACAGTCCCAGGAAACCTGTAACTTGGCATCAAGTTGAGACTATCCACATTGGAAGCACATTAGCAGCCATCCAATGGGTCAGCAATGCCAGCCAGAAGGGACAGAAAAACACCTAATTTTAGACTAGTATTTTTATTTGCTCATGGTTCTGTCCCAAAAAGCAGCTTTCCCCCTTACTAAGCTGTTCAGAGTCTAGTAGTGTAGGAACTTCCAAGTCTACAAATGCCCTTCCTGCATTAAAAATTGAAGCCACCTAAACCACAGCACCTTTAGAGAAGGTAAATACTTGAAGGATGTTTTCCAGGATATTGGACTTATGTAGCAGAGAAGCCAGAAGTTAAATCAATACAGTATTAATTATTACTATCCATCAGTGTCAGAACACTCTTCACAACCAAGCCTTAGGCTGATGTGCAAACACACAGCCAGGTTTATTCTTCAGTATGCCACAAGCGAGTAACTACTTAAGAAATTAGCAATCAAGATAGTGATTTCTATTATATCATCTCATATATGGAGTGATACCTGAACTACGTCTTAAGTGACCAGTAAGAGAATATTTTATGAAGTGGTGGAATTGGATGCTGTATGGGAATATTTCCTTTCATCTACAGAACAAAATTATTTTAGTGCAGAATTCAAGAAAGCCCTTCTGTGTCTCAGTTTTCTAGCTAACCTAGATGTTAATTCTAAGTACTGATGCAGCAGGAGAATTTACCAGCATAAGTCATGTACTAATTCCAGTGTTATTTAGGATGTTGCTGGAAAAATTAAACACAAAAGATACTCAAACACTTACTGAGACAGTATTTACTCTACTGGCAACACAGGTTGTCTGCTTACAGTTCAGCTCTTAGGAAGACATCTATTTAACTCTGTCTATGAGTCATACCCTCAAAGGCATAGTTTGTTCTTGGACTAACAACAATGGAAGGTATTTGGATTGTTAAAGAAACTACTAATTATACAATAATTACCATAGCCAGCTGGCGTCCTATGTTTCCTACAGTCACACCTCCTGAGAAAAATATACACGGGAGCCAAGAACGGATGTAAAGAAAATCTGGGGATGTGTACCTAATAAACAAAAGGAAATAAGTTAGAGAAAAGTTATTTTCATCACCTTTCATACTGTTAATCAGATGCTATGGAATTCTCTCCCTGAGCTGAATCAAAAAGGCAGTAACAGGGGAGAAGGAAACAGACCAAATTAAGTCTGTTAAGTTCATAAGCTTCTAACCCCCCACGTCCTAACCACCAAAGTTTAGAAATTCACTCTCCTGACAGCCAGCAGAAGTTCAGTTTGCTGAGCTGTTACCATTTCAACACACATCCCAATTTGTCTGCTCCCCACCTTCCACCCCTAGTTCTCAACCTGATCATTTGGAACAGCTGGGCAATTACCAGACATACACAAAGTGTCTAATTATGATAATGTGCCAAATATGTTAATAACAAATTTCCAGTCCATGTGAACCCATGTTTTTAGTTAAGACACGAGAGTGGAAATAGTATTTTAGAAGTATAACTTACTGATAAACACCATTATATACAAGAAACTGGGTTATCAGGGTTGCTACAAAGGCTATTGTAATTCCAAGTCCGAGACCACTTCTTGAACGATCAAATGTCCACCAAAGGCCCAGTGATAAGGCTGCAAGAGTCAGGGACAGCTGGACGTTGTTTGCAAAGTCTAGTTTCTGGAAAAGAAGTTGTTAAGGACAATTCTTTCAAGTCTGCAGACATCCTGCTGCTGAAACTGAGCAAGGGAGAACTCAAACTGAAAGTGAGCATGATTTCTCTATCTTTAAATACAGTACAATTAGGATCTGGTTTTCAGTCCTGCTGAGCAATTGTAGCTCTTGTTGACTTTGACTTGAGCATGAGTGCAAAGGCAACATCAATTTCTGTCACACTGAGCATCTGAAGAATATACTATATTGTAATACATTTAACTTTTACAGGTTTTTGTCTTAAGTAACCTGGATATTCCAGCTCTAGGTTTTCTGTTCAAGCCATCACTCTCCAACACCCTTACTCAGTGCTTCTCACTAGTGCATCATCAGTTAATTGTGTTAACTATTGGATGTAGAAAACACACCAATTAAAGTAACAACTTACACTGCTATGCTTGCAGTTAAACCAGACATACTGTGATGTCTATCCCTCTCCCCTCCTGGAAACCCCCCCCAGCTCCTTTAAAACTTCTCATCTCATCTCAACAGCAACTACTGCAGGGTACAGCAGGTCTCTGCCAGGAGCACCAGCCTTACCTTTGTCATGCTCCCAGACACGAGTGGCAGAGCCTGTTTCAGGACAACAGGCTAAGCCCAGGGAGCAGCAACAAGGTACACGAGGTGAAGGATACAGCACTGGCGTGGTTGATGCCCACGAAAACCGCGATGCAGCGCATGACACTGGCCCACTCCCGCTTGAACTTGTGTGGTTCCCCGAGGTGGCTGTCGATGCAGGGATACAGCAGGCCAACCACAGCTGCAAGAGAAGCAACACCACTTGTGCTGACTGTTATACAATCATCACTCCATTGTTACTGAACTGTAGCTCGGGCGAGGAAGTGCTTGAGAAAGCGGTGAGGTTGAGAAAGAGGTGAGGTACTTATCACACCACTGCAGTCCCTGAGGGAGGCAAGGTAATTATTACCCACTTTCTACTTTAAAAAAGGGAAAAAAACCCCGCTGTAACAAGTGGTATCCTCTCTGAGCCTTTAAAGCAGAGAAATATATTGCAGCGTTAAGGCATCTGACCTGAAGCTCCTTCTCTCCAAAAAGATTTATCATTTGACATCCCGAACAAATGGTTGTGTCAATAAAAAACAAAGCATAACAAAAGCTTAATTACTGCGAGGAGTGGAGTGTGTGCTCATGGCTCACGTGCAGGGGAGACAGTTTTATGAACATGACTCATCAGCTGTGAATCAGGGCCTGAGTAAAATACTTGCCTAGACTTAAAAGTTTGTTTTCTTGGCAGAGTTGCTTTCTCTCCTTCTGCTGGGCTGTAAGTCAGCCTATGCTCCCATCCATGTCAGATGAATTTTGATACCAAACAGATGCAGAGCTGAACTTTAAAGAAGTACCTGCCATCAGCTGTATTTATATCAGTGAAAAATAACTACCCATACTATTAACCAGACAAAGTTTTCATCCTCATGTAAGATTTTCTCAGCCTTATCAGTCTGCAAATTGGTTGCAGAAGAAAAACACAGGCTACTGTTAGCTCAGCTGCTAGCACAAACACTAGAGGAGTTCCATTCTAAGACTTACAACTCCATGTGCTGTTGCCAACTCCAGGGTTAGAAATGATGCTTTTATTGTGTGCAACACCTGTTTATTCATTTCCTTTCCTACCCTCCTTTTTATTACTCCTTAAACTCCTAAGAGAAGTAACTTCTATCCTAAGAAGGCTAATGACATACTAATCCAAGACAGACACATGACCCAGTGCTGAAACAGGTTCATTATTCTGATGCCACCTACCAGGACTTTTACCTTGTGATAACAACTAAATTCCAAAGTTTAATCCAACTGTCACAGGATTGTGGGAACTCTCACTGGATCATACCCCATGGCATCCTTTTACTTAGTTTACATAAAAGTTTCCTTTTTACATAGTTTATCATTCATTCAAGTTCATGGTTTGTCATTCATACTCCCTTTACTACGAGATACAAATAAACACCACATGACAATATTACTGCATCAAAAAAACAACCCTATGCAAAACTTGCTTAAAGTACTTTCAATGCAAATTAAAAACGATTACATTTTCCTAAAATTTAAGTAATTTTTAATCCCTCAACCCTTCATCAGAGCCTTGTTTTGACACAGACAGGGGTGGGTTATGAGCACCAACACACCAGGTAAGTGCTGGCTGCTGTGACAAGCATCCCTTCAAGCATCCCTTCCGTGGGATTTTGCCCAGCAATGGGCAGGTGACAGGGGACAGGCAAATGACAGCGGCATCAGGCAAGGCGCAAGCAGGTGACAAGGGCAACGGGGAAGAAGACAGGCAGGTGACAGGGGCAGCGGGGAAGTGGCGGGGCAGAGGGCAAGGGACAGGCAAGTGACAAGGGCAGTGGGTAAGGGGCGGGCAGGCGACAGGAGCAGAGGGAAGACGCCAGGCTGGGGCATCATGCACGGCACAAGCAGGTGACAGGGGGCGGGCAAGTGAAAAAGGGCAGCGGGGAAGGGGTCGGGCCGGTGACAGGTCGGTGACAGGCGATAGGTCGGTGACAGGCGACAGGGGCCGCGCGCGCGCGCCCGCACGTGACTTCCTTGTTTTCGGCCCGGCCGTGGCCAGTTCGCG